>PVHY01002280.1:0-71236 GCA_004024945.1 Uropsilus gracilis | reverse complement strand
AGGCAACCCCACTGAATGGGAGAAAAGATTTGCAAATTATAGATAGGATAAGAAACTGGCAGGTTAGTTTTACTATACCTAGATTTGGATGTTTTTGAAGAGTTCCAATAAAGTGGTGGAACACACACACAGACAAAAAGAAACCAGCATTCAGAATATAAAGAAGTTTTGCATGTCAATAGAAAAAAAATAACTTGTTTTCTAGATAGGCACAAGATTTTAATAGACATGTCCCTAAAGAAGCTGTCCAAATGGTCAATAAACTCAGTGAAAAGATGGTCAAAATCATTAGGGACATGTAACTGAAATCCACAATGAGGTACCACTTCATACACACTAGAATAGCTACAGTCAGCATACAGAAAAGACAGTAATCAAAACAAAGAGACACCCAATTGAATGGGAAAAAACTTTTGTACTCCACTCAACCTGCAAGGGCCTGGTATCAAAGATCCACAAAGAACTTAACAAAAACATACAACTTAACAAAAACAAAGCAAAAAGGCCAGTCAAAAAATGGGAAGAAGAGCTTAAAGGATACTTCCCCAAAGAGGAAATACAGAAGATCAACAGACATATAAAAAAATGCTCAGCATCACTTACAGTCAGGGAACTGCAAATCAGAATCATAATGAAATACCACCTCACACTGGTAAGATTGGCCCATATCAAAAAAATCATCCACAACAAGTGCTTGCATGGATGTGGAGAAAAAAGAACACTTTTACACTGCTGTTGGAGATGCAAACTGGTTCAGCTACTATAGAAAGCTGTGTGGGGGATCCTCAAACTAGTACTGAAAATGGAAGTACTGTTCAATCCAGCAGTTCCACTTCTGGAAATCTATTCAAAGGATACCAACACATATTTCAAAAAGAAACCTGTTCTCCAACGCTTATTGCAGCACTGTTTACAATAACTGGGATTTGGAAACAACCCACATGCCCAAAACTGACAAATGGATGAAAAAGTTGTGATATATATATATATATATATATATATATATATATATATATATATATATATATACACAATGGGATATCCTTCAGCAATCAAAGAACAAATTTGATGAATTTGTGATAACATATATGGACCTAGAAGGAATCATGCTAGCGGAAGCAAGCCAGAAAGAAAAAGACAAAAACTGGATGGTCTCACTTATACGTGGAATATAGGGAAACCAAACAAAAGGTCAAGAAAAAGTCAAAATTAAAAAGCTGATAATAGAATGAAAGCATACAGCTAGGGAGGGGGAAGGAAGAAGTGAAAAATCAGGGAGGGGGTGAGCACAAAGATAATGTCATGTTTCACAACTGATATGATAGTGGGAGAATTCTGGGGAATGCAGTGATGTATAATGCGCATGCACACACACACACACAACCAATAAAAAATTTATTTAAAAGAAAAAAGAAAGAAATAGCCTGTGTTGGTGAGTATATGTAGAAATGGAAACCCTTATGTACTGCTGGTGGGGTTGTAAACTGATGTAGCTGCTGTGAAAAATACTTTCACAGTTCTTTAAAATGTGAAGCATAATGTTAATCTATGACTCAGTAATCCAGTCCCAGGTATATACCCAAGAGAAATGAAAACACATCCATACAAAATCGTGACCATGAATGTTCTTGGCTACATTAGTACAATAACTAGAGTGAAAACAACTCAAGTATCAGTTGATGAGTGCGTAAAATGCAGTATATCCATACAATGAATACTATTTAGCCATAAAAAGCAATGAAATAATGATACATGCTTTAATGTGGATGAACTTTGAAAACATGCTAAAAAAGGAGAAGACTGTACAAAAGGACACGTAGTGTTTCATTCCTTTAGCTCATTAGTAAATGTCAAAAAAAGAAGAAGTCCATAAGATCAAGTAGATTACTGGATGCTAGTACCTAAAGGGGAAAGGAGAATGCAGAGTATCTGCTACTCTATATCTAATAATGTATCTTTATGGAGAAATAAAATAGATAGTGGTGAATGTTGTACAGATTTTTGAATATACTAAAAATGATCATTTGCTTTTAGTTTTGTGGAATATAAATTAAGTAACTTAAAAATTTCGCATATACCTCTTAATTTCAGTTAGTATAAGTACTGTTATACTTGTTGCATATCTTATATTTTTTTAATTATTTGTTTATTTTATCTATTTAACTATCTATCTATCTGTCTGTCTGTCTGTCTGTCTATCTATCTATTTATTTTTTGAGACTAGGTCTCGTTCTGTTGCCTAGGGTAGTCCTGATCCCACAGACTCAAGCAATCCCCAGGCTCAGCCTCCCAGGAAACTGGGATTACAGGCACCCACCACAGTGCCTGGCTGCTTTTTGAGACCAGGTCTTGCTATGTTGCCTGGAGTAGTCTTGAACCCATGAACTCAAGTGATCCCTGTCCTCTTGCCTTTCAGTGCTTGTATTACAGGTGTGCGCCACCATGCCTGGCTCTAGTTTTTAACATTGTTATATACAGTCTATTCTCCTGCCACCATATCACCTGTGAACCATCTGATTTGGGTTCTTTCCTTCCTGTTTTTACCTTCTCCCTCCTCCTCCCTTGCTGTAATGCCTCATCTATGGTCCACTTGCTAGTTTTGTCTTTTGTTTGGTTTCTCTCTGTTTCAGAGACCATCCAGTAGTTAACCTTTTCCCATCTGATTTATTTTGGCTAGTGTAATCCCTTTCAGCTTCATCCATGTGGCTGCAAATGGCATGTTATATCTTTTTTGATTGTTGAGTAATATTCCAGTATAAATATACCACAATGTTGTGATGTATTTGTCTACTTTGAGCATTTGGATTGTTTCAATATATTGTAAATAGTGCTGCTATAAACATAGAGTACAGATTTCCTTTTTTGATATAGTATTTTTGTGTCCTTTGGTTTTACTCCTTTGGAGTAGAATTGCTGGGTCATATGGTAGATCTGTGTTTAGTGTTTTGAGGCACTTCCACACAGCTTTCCATAGTAGCTGGATCAGTTTACAATCCCACCAGAAGTATAAGAAGGTTCCTTTATCTCCACATCCTCTCTGGCATTTGTTTCAAGATTCTTTTCATTTTTCATTTTTATTTTTTTGATACTAGGTCTTGCTATGTTGCCTGATCCCGATCCCCAGAACTCAAGCGATCCTCAGCCTCAGCCTCCCAGGTAGCTGGGATTACAGGCATGTGCCATCACGCCTAGCTATTTTTTTTTGAGACTAGGTCTCACTGTATTGTCCAGGGTAGTCTCGAAACCACAGACTCAAGTGATTCCTAGCCTCAGCTTCCACCTCCTGAGGCTGGGCACCCGGCCTTTGTTTCAAGGTTTTTTTTTTTAATGCGGACCATTCTCAATCATGTGAGGTGGTTTCTGATTTTGGTTTTAATTTGCATTTCCCTCATACTTAGTGATATTGAGCATTTTTTTCAAATTCCTATTGCCGTTTGCATTTCTTCTTTAGAGAATTGTCTTTTTAGTTCTTCTGTGTATTTTTTGATTGGGTTGTTTGCTTTTTATTGTGTAAGCTCTTTGTAGATCTTTGATATAAGTTCTTTTTCAATCCTATGATGAGCAATTATTTTCTCCCATTCACTTTGGAATCTCTTGATTTTGATTTTTGTTTCATGCTTTACAAAAGTTTTTAAATTTGGTGTAGTCCCAGCTGTTTATTTTTCCTTTATTTTTTTTTCTTTCTGGAGAGGAGTCTTTAAAGATGTTTCTGAGAAGTGTGTCCTGGAGCGTTTTGTCTGTGTTTTCGTCTGTATGTTTTATGGTATCAGTTTTACATTTAAGTCATTTATCCCCATTTTGTGGTGAATTTTGTGGATGGTGTGAGATAGTAGTTTAGTTTCTTTCTTTCTTTTTTTTTTTTTTTGCACATTATAGTCCAGTTTTTCCAGCACCATTTATTGGTTTTCCTTGTTTCAGCATATACTCTTTGCTTCTTTGTCATAGTTACTTGACCATATATATGTAGTTTTATTTCTAGGTTTTCGATTTGATTCCATTGATCTGTGTTCTATTTTTGTTCCAATGCCATGCTGTTTTTATTGTAATGGCTTTGTAGTATTGTTTGAAGTCTGGGAGTCTAATGCCTCCATTCTTTCCCCTGTTTTTCAGAAGAGATTTTGCTGTTCAGATTTTTTGTGGTTCTGTATGAATTTCAATAGATCTTTGCTCTATTTAAAGAATCTCACAAAGATTTTTATTGGAATTGTATTGAATTTCTAAATTGCTCAACAATGGCCATTCTTCCAATTCATGAGCAGGGAATAATTTTTTCATCTCTGTGTCTTTCTCTGCTTATTTTAGCACTGTTTTGTGGTTTTCCTTGTATAGACTTTTAAGTTAGGTTTATTCCCAAGTACTTAAAAATATTTTTGGTACAATTGTAAATGATACGGTTTTATTAGTTTCTTCCTCTTGAGATTGATTGTCTGCATATAGGAATACTACTGATTTTTGTGTGTTTACTATGTAGCCTGCTAATAGCTACTAGACTGCTGGTATGTTGTTTCAATTAGTTTTCTGGTGGATGTTTTGGATTCTTTGTAAATTTTCATGTCACCTCCATATAATGATAACTTCATGTCTTCTTTTCCAATATTGATATGATCAGATTTTTTTCTTTTTATTAATTCATTTTCTGATATTGAACCATCCTTGTGACCCTGGAATAAACTCCACTAGATCTTGGTGTACAACCCTCTTGATGTGTTGTTGCATTTGGTTTGCTGGAATTTTATGGAGGACTTTTTCCATCTGTGTTCATTAGGGAGATTGGTCTGTAGTTTTCTCTCTTTTTGTTGTCTTTGTTTGGTTTTGGTATTAGTGTGATATTGGCGTCATAAAATGAATTTGATAGTTTTCCTTTCCTGATTCTTTGAAAGAGTTTTTGTAGTGCAGGAGTTATTTCATCTTTGAAGGGTTGGCAGAACTCCTTTGTGAAACCATCTGGTTTTGGGCTTTTTGTGTTTTGGGAGAATTTTAAATATTCTTTCAAACTACTTGTAATTGATATGCTTAAGTTCTCTATTTTGAATGATTGTGTAGTTTTAAGAGTTTGTCTGCCTCATGTAGATTTTTGTATTTGTTTGCATATGAATGTTCATAGTAGTCTTTAATCATCTTCTGGATTTTTGCTGTGTCTGTTGTAATTTCTTCTCTTTTGTTTCCCATTTGGGTTTTCTCCCCCTCTTTTTTTTGAACCTTGCTAGGGGTTTGTCTGTTTTACTAATTTTTTAGACGATTAGCTTTTGGTTTTATTGATCTTTTCAATTGTTTTTTATTTCTGATTTAATTTTTATCATTTCCTTTTTTCCATTGGCATTCGGTTTTTTTTTTTGTTGTTGTTTCTTTTTCAGTTCCTCAAAGGGGAGAATAAGCTTCTTTGGTTTCTTTCTTGCTTCTTGATGGGGTATATGTTCCTCTTGATACCACTTCCATACATTCTGGAAGGTTGTATCATCCTTGTCATTGTCTCAAGATATTTTTTAATTTCTTCTTTGATTTTCTCATGGTCTCTCAGTAGCATATTGTTCAGTTCCATGTAATGGGCAGTCTCCTTGCTTTCTTCTAGTTGATATATAGTTTGATGCCTTTATGGTCATAGAAGATACTTGATATGATTTTAATCTTGTATTTGTTGATATTTGGCTTGTGACATAATATATGGTTGATTCTGGAAAATTATCCATGTGCAGTTGAAGAAACTATATATTCGTTTTTTGGGTGGGGTTTCAGTGTCCTATCGATGTCTTTTGGTTTATGTGGTCTTGATCTTCATGTAGGACTATTATGTCCTAGTTTAGTTTGTATTCATCTGTCCGTTGGTGAGAGTGGGGTGTTAAATTCCCCTGCCACATGTATAGTTTCTTCAAAGTCTGCTTTAGAGCTGATAGTGTAATGTCTTTTGGTGCTTCTTCACTTGGTGTGTATATAGTAATGAGTGTTGTATCTTTCTGGTGTAATGTGCCCTTGGTTATTATATAGTATCCTTCATTGTCTCTTGTCACCTTTTTAGTTTGAACTCTTATCTACTAAAAGTATGGCTGCTCCTGCTCCTTTTGGGATCCATTTGCCTGTATAATTGTTTTCCAGCCCTATACTTTCAATGTGCTTATCTTTAGAGTTTGTGTGTTTTCTGGAAGTTGCAGAAGGTTGGATTCTGTTTTTCAGTCCAGTGTTCAACTGTGTCTTTTTCATTGGTGAGTTTAGTGCATTAACATTTAAGGTGATTATTAATATATGAAAGTTTGAAATTGTCATTTTGGTGATCATTTATGGTTCTGTTCCCATCTTGTTTAGTTCTTCCTGTTAATTCCTCTGTTGGTTTATTGTAAAATTGTTGGCTTCTTGTAAAACTTCTTGGAGTGGGGGGTTTAGTACTGGAAAATTTCTGAAGACTTTGTTTTTCTGAAAAGGTCCTTATTTTCCCATCATAAAGGAAGATCTTTGTGAGATAAAGGATTCTTGACTGGCATTTTTTTTGTCTTGGCGTTTGTTTCGGTTTTAATTTTTATTTTGTAATTTTCATACAATATTGGTCATGTTTGTATGGTTGTTGTTCTCCTTAGGTATGGCCCTCCCTTCCATATTGTACCCCTCTCCCCCTAACCAACTCCCCTTTTCCTCCTTCCTCCCTCTGGTCACTCCATCTCCTTATGCTGCAAGTTGTTAGCTCATGTTTGGCCCACTAGTCTTCTCTTTTATTCTGGAACAATGTCCTTTTTTCCTGGCCATTGACTTGCACTCCTGGACAACAACAGACTAGGCTGCTTGGATCTCCAGGAGTAACTGAGGCATATAGTCAGGCCGAGCATGTCAGGAACTTATATGACAGATGTATGGTGTGGTTTTCCAGGATCCTTTCTGATGTCTGTCACGTGATACTGCTTGTGTGCCATATAGTTCTGATATCTTGGTTTGGGACTCCAACTCCCAGCCACTGGAAATGGAGGTTTTCCCTGCTGGGGACTGGCTACCCCAGGTGGCTGGTCCAACTCCTCTCTTCTATTGTATTAGCACTTCTGCCATGGCGCCCCAGCCATATTGCTGTGACTTTCTTCCCCCATTGATTGGTAAAGGAGGGAGCCTCATCTTGCACAAAATTGTGGACCCTGGTATTTGGTTCTACAGTCCCAGAGACAAGGCTGATGAAATGTCACCACAATGCTGGTCTCACGTTCTTGTCTCAGTCTCCAAAAATGCTGCTTGTCCTACCCAGGTGGTGAATATATCCAAGGCTATTATTTACTTCCTTTCCTCTCCATTATAGCTGCAGCTGGAGAGACAGACTTTTTTTTTCATTCCTATTGCTGGTCTGATTGAGGTTGGAGTAAACCAGAGGGGACCTCCCCCCAAAGCCTATGCCCCTGCAGAGGTGCCCAGTCCCCACCCTCTGCCCATGTGGAGGCAGAGACTGGCTTCCCCAGCCTGAGACTCCTGGACCTGAGACCCTTAGACTTGAGTGGCATAGAACTCACCCTCCCCTCCCCACCCCTGCCAGCGGTCTAGACCACGGTGGGGGGTGTGCTGGAGTTCTCTTCCAAGGGCCTGAGAAGTCCAAAAGGACCTCAACTCCCACTTCCAGCCTGACTAGGCTCACTGGGCTGGGCTTGGAGGCAGAGCTTACTAATCCCCTCTCCCAGCTCAGGATGCCTGGGTGTGCCTTTCCTCCTCCCCTGGACATTGAAAAGGTGGAGGCCAGAGCCCCTAGCCTCAAGACCCCTAGACCCCAAGAACCTGGTGATGCAGGACTTACCCTATTCCCTGCTGGGGGTTCCCCAAAAGCCAGTCCTTTTGAGGGGACCTTAGTCCCTTCTCCCAGCCTGGTTTGCATCAAGACCGGGCCTAGAAGGCAGGGCTTACAAATCCTTTCTCCCAGCTCAGGACTCCTGGGAATCCTTCGTCCTTCATCCCGAGTCCTTCATCCCAAGACTAAACCCCAAGACCCCAGACTCATCCTTCCCTCACCCCCACCAGCAGTCTGCAGCTGAGGTGTGCTGGGTCCTCTCCCCTGGACCCAGACAGTAGGGAGTGGATGGGGGTGAGGGGACTTTCAACTCTCTCCTCCCACCTAACTGGGATTAGGAACTTGGAGAGTTCCCAACTGGAAAGCTGTCAGAAAGTTAGATTTTTAAAAAAATACGTTGCTACATTCTCTGGTTGCCTGTAATGTTTTTTTCAGAGAAGTCTGATATCAGCCTGTTTTGGTTTTCCTTTTAGGTTATCTGTTTCTTCCACCGGTCAACTTCATTCTTTTTACTTTTCTTGGACTCTTGGTACCTTTGCTAATATATGCCTTGCTGTGTTATGATAATTTGGTGTTCTTCTATATTACTCTGTGACTAATTTCATCTCACTTCATTTCGTTCTTCAGGTTTGGGAAGTTTTTTTTCAATTATTTCCTTTAAGAGATTTTCAGTTCCTGTGTTTTTCTCTTCTGAGATTTCTGTAACTCACATTTACTTTTTCAGTTGCATCAGATAAAAATTGAAGTATTCATTTTTCCTTTGTATGGTTCTTTTTCTTTTTTGGTCTTTTTATAGCTGTATATCTGAGTGTACTTATTCTTCCATTTCATCTTTCTTAATTTTCATGACTGTTCCCAGCATTTTTCGGTTCTCCACTGATCTTTTAATATTCTGTGTTTCCTTTAGTTCCTTTTATAAAGATTGTCTCCTTTTTCTTTTCATTGACTTTCTGATATATTTTTTCCTTTTTCTTTTCCTGCATTTTTCTCCTAAGTCTTTGAGTAATTTCATTATGACAATTCTGAATTATTTATCTGTTAGGCAGAGAAATTCTTCTATGTCATCCTCTTTGGGTTCTAGATACTTCCTTTTGGTGGTGTATTGTTTCCAGAAGGATTTGCTTGAACATTTGCATTTTTCTTTTTTCCCGTTGTTTACTTTTGGGTTTGCTCTAGACTTTGGGCCACTGTGGCACTTGCACTAACAGTCATGCTTACTGGAAGCTCTTACTGGGTTTGGATGTAGCTATCTTGTGCCTGAGCTGCTGTGGTTGAGCATATGGCTACCTGATGGCTGCTGCTGAAGGCCTGGGCTCTCTGGTGTCCCTAAAGGGCACAGGGGTCGCATCAACTGGTGGGACTTGAGCCTTGAGGTTTCTCACTGCTCCCACCTGGCATACAACTCTCTGATGTCCCTAAAGGGTGTAGGGGTAACATCATTGGTGTGGTTTGGACTTGGCAGTTGCTTGCTGCTCCCACCTGGGTGCACAGCTCTAGCTCTTTAATTTTTGTTTTTGCCCCACCACCTTTCTTGAATTTTTTTACCTCTCCTCCCTACCAAATTAAAACTTTCAGATGCCATGTTATTTATATTTTAGTTTGCATCTCTATAAATATGGACATTTTCTCACATAATCTTTGCGTTAGTAAGATAACAATTTGGGAGGTGAATGTGGTAACTACTACGGAAACACCAGCTAAGTGACATGTATTTACATATAATGTAATTGCATATAATTATAATGTAATTACATATAATGTCCATATTATATATATAATGTATAATGTCCATATTACATTTATATAATGTCCATTATTATGAAGTCTATATTCAGATTTTTTATTCAGAATTTCAGGAGTATGTATGTAAATTTTTATACTAAAGCAATCCAAAATAACTTGCAGATGCTGAAAAAAAATACTGGTAATGAGAGGGAATAAGAGGTAAGGATGAGGGACTAGAAAAAGGAAGGGAATAGAACATTGCATGCAGCATTAGGTGGTAAGACGATAAGGAAAGCAAATATACATAGAGAGATGTGAAAAACATACCCCCCAAATTATGTAGTTATGTAGATAACTGACCAAAATAATAAAATTTGAAAAAAAAAAAACAAAGTTTTGTGCTTCCTTTTCCTAATAGTTTTTAATTTGACTATGAAGTAACATCAAAATTTTTTATTACAATTCAGGTTTTTGAACAACAAAAGTATAAAGCACTCTGCCTTATGGTCTAGCCAAATCATCATAGAATTATCTTTACATTCTTTCTGCACAGGTTAATTTGTTTCAGATTCCTATGTTGGCTTTTAACACAGGCTTCTGAAATATAGAGGCAATACTGATACATAATAGTACTTATGTAAGTCAAATTAAAAATGAAAGTAAAGTTTTCATGACTGGAAAAAATGACTGGAAGTTTTCAAATGTAAGCTACATAGATTTCTGGCATCTAGTTACTAGAATCAAGTTGGAAGAGAAACCAATGGTAAAAAAAAGAAGACATCTCAAAACTTACAGATTATCAAAATTTTGGTCTGTTGTAGCACAGAGTGCTTTCCTAAGTTGCTGTGTAATGATCCTATAATTACTGTCAAGAAAGTACAGTACAAGAATATGGTTTATGGCTAAAGTGATTTCATGTCATCATGATACTCTACTGCTCTTTACTTCACGAAACTGATAACGGCAGTAATGACAGCTACAGTGAAGTTTGTTTTTTTAATCTCCATTTCTTTCCCCTGTGTTTCTTGTTGAAGCAGAGAAAATTAGTTGAGGTATTGACATCTAATTTTTATCACCTTTCCCCTCAGTTCTCTCCAGTCATCAGTGCACTTGCCTTCACTGGTGTGTATCACCAGTCCCCTGCAGGTTCTTTTCTTGGTCTTGCTGTTAAGGTGAAGGAAGTTTTATGCTAGAATTTAGAGTCAGTTAACAATTCCTTCTGAAGTAGGTTGAGAAATAGAGAATCTTCTTTACCTTCTGTAAGTAAAATTACATAACTTGTTTACTGTGCATAAAAAGTCTATTTTATGTAATTTTGGGTTTTTAAATATTTATGTACTCAATAATTCTCTTCAGTGGCAAACTTCAAAGACTGGGGGAAAGATAGGGTTAAACTTCTTTGATGAGTTCATTGAAGTCTTAGTCTTGGCTTGAAGGTTCTTCAAGTGTTTGATTGGAAGGTGATGTTCAAATTGTTACAAAGTAGCCATGAAAGAACTGGCTAGTTCAGAAGAAATTAGAAAAACCTGAACTCCGATAAAACATGGTGAGAAAAAGAACTAACCTATTTTTGCTTTCTTAAACAGACTCGCCTGTTGATTCTTGTTTATCATCATGGATGAATAATAAGGAATATAAGGTAATCTTACATATTGTCAATTTCTGGAGTACTGTTAGAATAGTGAAAGTCATATTTGATATTTAAAATTGCTTACTAGTATTTTACAACTGCCACTCAGTATCCTCAGGGAATTGGTTCTAGGACCCATGAATACCAAAATTAACTGGTGTTCAAGTTCCTGTGAATATCTCTATATATGCTTTATTTTTTTAGAATTATTTTAGTTATTAGTATTTTTTAAATTTTCATACAACATTGGTCATATTTCTATTGTTATTAGTCCCTTCATAGCCCTCCCTGTAATCTCTCTCTTCCCTCCCTATATCCCCTCCCCTCTTCTGGTTACTCCAACTTCTCTCTCGCTGTAAGTCATTGGTTGATGCTTGGCTCAGTGATCTCTTTTTCCTGGAGTAACATCCTCTATACTCCTGGGATACAGTAGTCCAGGCTGCTGGGATATCCAGAGTTTTCTGTGAAGCAGGTAGCCAGGCCTTGCATGTGAGGAACCTTTCGTAGGGTGGGTGTGTGGTGTGCTTCTCCAGTATCCTTTGTTGTGGCCCTCTGGTGGTAGTGATAGTCATGTTGACTATCTCCTTGCTGGTGTCTGTCCCTTGGTGCTGCTTCTGTCCTATATAGTTCTGGTAGCCTGGGCTGGGAACCCAACTTCCAGTCACTGGCAGTGGGTATGCTCCTTGGTGAAGACAGACTCTAGCAGGTGGTTAGTTCAATTCTTCTCCTTTCTTGTGCTTTACAGTTCTGGCATGGGGCCGCAGCCATACCTATGTGGTTTTCCTTTGATTGTTGGAGAGGAAAGGAGCTTCACTCATGTTGCACATATCTCTTGACTAGGGATATGACTCCCCAGGCCCAAAGACATTGCAGGTTGGAGCTCTGTGACAGGACACCACAATAGTTAGTCTCTCAGTCTTGTCTCTTGCAGTTCCAGTGATGTATATTTCCGGTCCTACCAGGTGATGAGTATACCCAGTGCCATTATTTCTCCCTTCCTCTTCTGGATGTGTGCAGCTGGACTGTTGGTTTTCTCCTTCTTAGTGCAAGTCTGATTGAAGTGGAAGTAAACTGGAAGGGAACCCCTCCTCCCAAGCCCACTGCCCAGCCCTGATCCCCCATAATGGGGAAACTGGTTCCCCTAGCCTGAGCTCTCCAGGTCCCTTTCCCCCCGAACTTGAGATGCCCATGATACAGGGCTCACCCCCCACCAGCAGCCTAGTCTCTGGCAGGGGCAAGCTGAGAGACCTCCCCAAGGACCCTGAGCTGCCTGAAGGGACTGCCAGCTCACACCACCATGCTTGCTAATCCCCCCTTCCAGCCCAGGCCCTCATGGAGGCTGCCACCCCTGCTTCCCCCCACACACTTAAGGGGGAACCTATATATGCTTTAAGTCATCTTTAAATTGTTTCTAATGCCTATTAGAGTATAAATAGGTGTTATACTTTTTTGTGTGAGGAATAATGACAAATCATCTGTTCATGCTCAGTACAGATGCACCCATGTTGGCCAGGTTACATAGGACAGATTTTCCATCCAAAGCTGATTTGATTAGAGGATGTGGGTATGGAGGGCTGAATTATTTTCTTAGAAGTAGCAGAAAACCATTGATAATAAAAGCAAGAGCATGAAAAGCAGCAAAGCAAGTTTAGAAACATGGGATACTTGATAAAACAGGAAAAAGCAAGAGGAAAATAACTAGAAAACCTAGACAAGGTGGACCAACTGCTGCATTTGACTTTCGATTTAATTTTGCCATGCTAGTGAAGGAAATATGTTTTTATAGGTCTCATTGTCTAAACTATAAAGACCTGCCAAAATAGACATTTTCTGAAGGTGTAGAGTAGACATTTCCTTCAATTCAGTGAGTGCATGTGTAACAGACTAAGCATAACTGAATGAATGGAATTCTTAGTAGCAGACATGACTAAAAGAAGATGTTTTTCAATATTGTTTTCCCCATATAGACTATTTCCTCTGTTTTTATGTAAAAATTTCAAAATACAAGGCTTATATTCCATAACAGTAGCCCAGGGTGTTCCTGATGCCCTAGATTATATGAGCATAACTCAGAACTGTACTTTCTAAGCAGTTACATTTAGATATTTTTCTATCTTAAAAATTACTGCACATTTTGCGGTATAATTGTTGAGATTGGTATTGCTTCATAAATAATTGAAATGATTGTGAAATAAAATTGATACTAAGAAGTAAACATTACTTTTGTTCTAGGCCTTTGTGCCCTTAGTAAAATGCTATGTCCTCTTAGGGTTACATATTCCTGGGTTGAAGAGCAGGAAAGTCTATCATTCAAGTGTCACTAAGTCTAATTTTATTATTTTCATTTTCTGTCACAACCCTGTGTTTCTCAAACTCAATTATGTATTGTTATACTAGTCATATATCCTCAGAGAATATGTACGCAGTTGAGATTTCACATTTTAAGGATGTCATGTTATATGGGTTAGGAAAGTGGCATGGATGTAGGAAGAAAGTTATTAATAAGTAAAATAACTAGCCCTTGTTGCCCAAATTATGTGTTGCAGATCCTCAGCATAGCAAGGGTCCTTGTAGTGTGTTATTTTTTTTTAATTCATTTTATTGATTTGTCACAATTGTGCATTAATTGATCCCTCCTCCTCCCTCCATATCCACCCTCTGTATCCCCCCTTCAGTCACTCCTCCCATTTTTCTGCAAATTGTTGGTTGGTTAAGTTGATGTTTAGTTGTTGGTTGTTTGGCCTGTTGTTCTCTTCCGATATCTGGTAAATGTGTGTGTGGTTTTTTTTTTTTAACCCCGGGGCTTTCCCACTTCACTAACATTTGTTAACTATCCTGATCTTTTGTGCTCTTCACCTCCCCCGCCTTCTTCCCCCTCCTCCTCTCTTGCTCCATGGTTTAGTCTCATTGGTTGTTTTCATTTTTTCTTATTTGTTTGTTTGCTTTTCCCTACATCCATCATATAAGTGAGTGTATTGTGGTTTTTAAAGCAGTGAGTATGTTTCTCTTAACTTCCATTTTCTTTCTTACAGGCTGTTATTTCTGATGCTGGACAACATTTTGAGGACAAGAATTTAGGAAGTGACTTAAGCCATACTAGTTTATTAGAAAATGAGAAACTCATGTCACTGACAAGCTTGGAAGATTCCTCTGGTACTGTAAAGTAACTTGTGTTTTCCTAGTCTTACTTTGCCATTCCTCTGTTTTCCCCTCCTTCGTGCTATAGTTATTATGCCAGACTTTGTTTCTTTGACTTCATTAACTTTTTCCTACCAACACTTAAATTGCCACTTCTGAGAAATGATAGAATCTTTAAAACTTAATATGATTATGCTATTCTCTCAATTTAGTATTATTAAGGGTACAAAGTAATCATCTTAGGACCTACTCATTATTATTATAAAGCACTATTGAGAAATGGAGGGACCAATGAAATATTTAGCCTTCACTTTCTTTTTTTTTTTTTTTGAGGCTAGGTTGCGCTTTTTTTGCCCATGGAACCGCAGGCTCTCGTTGCCCGTGGTACCACGAACTCAAGCAATCCCCAGCCTCAGCTTCCAGATAACTGGGATGACAGGCGCGCGTCACCACGCCCAGCTATTTTTTTGGAACTAGGTCTCACTATGGGCCCCAGGCAGGACTCTAACCGCGATCCCTAGCCCCGGCCGCTTCATAGGCTGAAGCTTACAGGCATGAGCCACCGTGCCCAGCCTAGCCTTCACTTTCTAAAAACACCTGTCAAGTGAGAAAAATAAGTATAGTTAAACTTGCAACTTTATTAGGTATACACTGATAGTACAGTGTATGCAAAAAGGTGACAATTCTGATTGAAGAAAGTGTCTGGAAAGCTTTATTGAAAGATGATAGGAGAAAATTTTTGCCCTCCATACAAGTGACAAGGATCTGATAACAAAGATTCACAAAGAACTCATAAAACTTAGCAAAAACACCCACTCAAGAAATGGGGAGAAGAACAAAAAGACACTTCTCCAAAGAGGAAATACAAATGGCCAGTAGGCATATGAAAAAATGCTCAACATCACTAATAATCAGGAAAATACAAATCAAAACAACACTGAGATACCATCTTACATCATTAAGAATAGCCCATATCGCTGGGCACAGTGGCTCTTGCCTGTAAGCTTCAGCCTATGAAGCGGCCGGGGCTAGGGATCGTGGTTCAAGTCCCACCTGGGGCCCATAGTGAGACCTAGTTCCAAAAAAAGAGCTAGGCGTGGTGGCGTGCGCCTGTAATCCCAGCTACCTGGGAAGCTGAGGCTGGGGACTGCTTGAGTCTGTGATACCCCGGGCAACGTGAGCCTGCAGTTCCACAGGCAAAAATAGCGAGACCTAGTCTCAAAAAAAAAAAAAAAAGTATAGCCCGTATCAACAAAACAGGCAACAGCAAGTGCTGGTGCAGATGTGGAGAGAAAGGAACACTCTGGTCCAACCACTATAGAAGTCTGTGTGGAGGACCCTCAAATAAAATGGAGCTCCAAAAATGGAGCTACCATTTGAGTCAGTAATCCTGCTACTGGGAATCTACCCAAAGGTAACAAAAACAATAATTCAAAAGGACACTTATACCTGTATGTTTATTACAGCACTATTTACAATTGCCAGGACATGGAAACAACCACAAAACTGATGAATGGTTGAAAAAGATGTCATATCTTTACACTATGGAATATTATTCATCAATCAAAGAAGATAAACTTATGTAATTTTCAGCAACATGAATGGAGCTAGAAGGACTCATGTTACCAGAAATAAACCAAAAAGAAAAAGAAATGCAAAGTGGTCTCACTTATGTGAGGGATATAGAGAAAACAAATAATAAACGAACAAGATAAATTTAAAACTGCTAACAGAACTGAAGCATAGATCAAAAGAGGGGGAGGGCACAAGAGATTAAGATGTTTCATGGATGATAGGTGGTGGGACAATCCCAAGGAAGACAATGATGTGAAAAATATGTGTGTGTATATACACATAGATATATACACACACATATATATACACACACATATACACACATGTATATATAGACACACATGTGCAAAATAAATTTTAAAAAAAAGAAAAGAAAGATGATGTGGTTTTTCCCCTTTCTTGAAAAGATCTGTGATAGAATTTAATATACATACAGGAAGAGAAGTACTTTCGAAAGTGACACCAGCCTTAGCACCATAGTGAGGGCCCAGAGGTAGTCACATTTAGACTATGTTTGGGGAATAATTAGTGATCCTTTGTGCCTGGTTAACAGCACTTGTAAGAGGCAGAATTAGGGAATGAACCCAGAAAGGGAGACAAAGTAATCTACTTTCATTCATGACTTTGCAGGTAAATCTCAGTAAGATAAGTAAAAACTAAATTTAGGACAGATTTTGTTTTTAAATTGAGATTTTTTTTGATTGTGGGATTATAAATAAGGAAATATTGATCTGAATTTATGCAGATATTTGATTGTTTTAATCATCTTTTTAAAAAAATTTTTAAAAAGTTTTGCTTATTCATTTGCTTTTAGTATCATACAACTTAAATCATATTTATATGGTTGTTGTTCCCCTTGGGTATGCTCACAACCCTGCCCCCCAGCCCCATCACTGTCTCCTCTTGTTACTGTTGGCTGATCCATATTTAGTCCTTTAGTCTTGTCCTTTTTTTTTTCTGGAGCAATGTCCTCCTGGGTGAGGACCATGTTCCTGGGGGCATGGTGAACCATGCTGCTCAGATTGCCAGCCTTTACTTGCATTGGGCAGCTAGTCTGAGCTTATTTGGAGTCCATCATTGGCTGTTCCTTCTTGCAGCATGTCTGTTCCTTTCTGTTCTCAGTCTTTTCTTCTGGTTGTTGTTTGTTCTTTTTTTCCATCTCATAGTTCTGGCCTCAAGCTTTGAGAGCCTGGTTCCTCTCGGTTGGGGAGCTCCTTTGAGGAGACAGATGTCAGTTGATGATTGGTCTGGTTGATCTCTGTGATCATGGTTTGCCACTCAGCTGTCAGGCAGCTGCCATTATCTGTGGCCTTCCACTGTCCAGAAGGGGTGTGCCGTACTTTTGTTGGCGTTTACTCTGAGCCAGAGTTCTAGCTCCTAGGCCCTGGTGATGGTGTTGGAGTAATCTTGTTATGTTGTCTTTATATATATTGGTCTCACAGCTCTGTGTTCTGTGGTTCTGCCCAAGCTCTTTTGGGTCCTACCCAGGGGAAGTACGTGTTAAGGGCTTTTAATCATATCCTTAACGCCATCTGTTTCTTCTGGGGATTATTTGTAGTTTTCTTGTTTCTGATAAGGACTGCCAGGAGTAGGAGTAAACCAGAGGGGGTTTATCGCCCCCCTCCCCCACCTACGCCCCAGTAGGGCTTTCCCTACCTCCTGCTAGGACCAGAAAGTCTGTGCAGGGTGCCTACACTCCATGCTCCCTCCTCTATATCTTGGGATGGCAGCCAATCCCAGGACCAAAGGTTATGAGGGCCCTGGGGAAGCAGGTGTAATGGTCTCAGGGATAGAAGCCCAGGTGGCTGCAGTGGATGGGGCTTCCCTCACCTCCCACACAGACCATAATAGACTAGAATCTTAGTGCTGAAATAACTTGAGTCAAAGGTAAAGAGCAGTTTTAAGCTTCTTAATGTTGATTACAAAATAATCCTTTAAAAAAAAGACAGTAAGGTCATCCACCCTTGCTGGCAGCTGCATGTGCTATTGCATGAGCTGATCCCATCCTGCATTGGTAGTCCGTGGGAGGGGACCTTAGTCCACCCTGGCAATGTTGGACCAAGTGGGCACCTATGCACCCATGTCCTTCCAAAAAACAGGCTCGGGTGTGCTGTGGGGGGGTTGGGTGGGTGGGGGGTAGGAGCCTTTAACTCCCTCTGGTTTGCCTCCAGTCTGGAAGCTCTGATCAGGAATAAGGAAAACTTCATTGCTTAACACACCACAAATATAGAAGAGTTGAGGCATCAGAATACAAGCCCTGGAAAGACATACCACCTGGGCAGGACTCAAAAAGAGTTTGGAGAGAAACACTGAACACTGAACTATGATACCAAGCAAAGAGTCTGTCTAAGACAGAATTACAGCTACAACATCACCAAGTATTTGGGAGCCAAAATCCTGGTTCAAAGATGCCTTCAACAATGGCAAAGCATACCCCCCCCCTTTCCACAGGGGAGGAAGGCTGCAGAACTATGATAGCGGCCCCACAGCAGAGTTGCAAACCAAAATAGAGGAGACCAGTCAGGCTTTACCATCTGCAAATGACTGTCTATCAAGCAACCTCTCAACACCCCCCCCCCCAAAAAAAAAAAAAGCTTGGGAGTTGGGTTCTCTAGGTCAAAGACCTTGAAATATAACGCAAAGAAGCAACAAAATGGGACAGAAAACAGAATGAAGGTGGCAGTCACCAGTATTAAGGAGGCACTGAAATAAGCCAAATTAGCTTGGACGCCATGGATCGCAAATTAGGACTGGAAACCTAAGTAGTGTGCTCTACCATATATCAGAAACCACATCTTCACCCAGGATAAGGACATAAGAAAAAGACCAAAGGGCCAAACATGGACACACAGCAATAAGAAAGGAGATGGAATGATCAGAGATGGGAGTAGCAGGGGAGGGGGTGGAAGTTCCCATGGGGATCAGCAATCATACATTGTAAGAAATCCAAAAAAAAAAAAAAAGACAGTGACAACCTAGAACGTCACTGCTGGTGACTGAGAGGTCTGGTTTTATCTTGCCTTTGAACATAGGACACACTGCTGGTATTTTATCTATTTGCAATTTTTGGTTTTTGTTCTGGTGGAGATTGAATATTTCTAAATCATATCTGTCAATGTTCACCTGTGTTTTATTTTCCTCATTCCCTTCTCTCAATCAAATATTTGAAGTCCTCTCATTTTACACTCAATCATTAATTCACTTAAAATTTTTTTTACTTCTCCCATGTAGCCTGTTCTCTCCTTTTTTGGGTAGTTATCTGATTGCTACTTTGTTTTCTGAATAATCTTTTTTCCACTAATCAGGGATGCCATATTCAACATATGCTGAAATATTTATTTGTTTGTTTGTTTGTTTGTTTATTTATTTATTTGCCAAAATTTCTTTCCAAGCAGTTAAAGAATTTGTCTGAGGAAACAATCTAAGTACCTAAAAACAGATGAGTAAATCAAGATGATGTGGTATATATACACATTGGAATAGTACTCTGTACTTAAAAAAGATAAACTCATGCCATTTTCTGCAACATGGATGGAGCAGAAGAAGTACTGCTAAGTGAAGTAACTCGGAAGGAAAAAGATAAATACTAGGTGGTGTCACTTATATGTTGAATTTAGAGAAACCAAACTATAAGTCAGATAAAGACAAGCTTAAAAACTAACCCTTAAAAGCTGATTGTGGAACTGAAGCATCCAGAGGAAGGAGGAAATGAGGGAAGGGTCAGAATAAAGAGGAATGAGAATACAATGGACTGTGGGTGATATGGTGGTGGATGTATTATGGCAGCAGTACCTGGGGGGATCCTGTACTTCTGTTAACACTAACAATAATGTTAAGTCAGTTTTAACTCCAGAAAAATATGTAATAAAAGATTTAGTTTGTGTTAGAATGCTATTAATAACTTACTGTCTGAAGTTCTAATAGTGTTTATATCAAATGTTAAAATCACATTTATTTATTTACACCATTATATTTATGGTGTATCAACATTTGGTTAAATTTATAGTTCATTTGCTGTTTTGAAACCTCTCCTGTATTTTTCCATTTTGTCAATAGAGGATGATATTGATGATGAAGAGTTTTATGATGATCATTTGGAGGCTTATTTTGAGAAGCTGGCTCATCCAGGAATGATATACGAAGACCTAGAAGGACAGGAACTTGGAGAAGATGATTTTAAGTTACCTGCAAGTGCTCCTAGTCAGGTATGTTCCCATCTGTGGTTTTTCAGAAATTTGGGCTTAGAAAATTATTATTTGTTTCTTTGGATTTTAACATAAATTTGAAACTACATCTTTGTTTTGGACTCTTTTTCCTCAGGTATGAATTTTGAGAGACACTTTTCCCATTCTTTCCTCCTCCTTCTTACCTTCCCATTATCTGCAAAAAAATTAATAGTACAGAGAACATCTCTGGACCCCTTGTCCAAATCAGTCCTTTGTATTTTTTTCCATCTTTGTATTTTCTTTTTCCCTCCAGACCTACTTTTATCCTGAATCATTTGAAGATAAGTAGCAAATATTATGGCATTTTGCCCTAGGCTTCAGCATTCATCTTCTGTGAATAAGGACATTTTCTTATATAACCACAATTCTGTTTTCTAACTTTGATAAATAATTTAACTTAATGTACAGTTCATACTCACACATACCTACAATTCTCCAAATTGTCTTCTACTTTTATTGGTTTTGATCCAGCATTTAATCAGGGTGCTTATATTTCATTGTCATGTATTTTTATTCTTTGAATTTGAAGTAGTTTTGTCATGTCTTAAGCTTTTCGTAAAATCTAGGCCTATTTTCTTGTAGATCATCCAATAAAGTAGATATATCTAATATCCTGATTTGATGAAACATCTGGGCAAGAATTCAGATTAAATATTGTTCTCATGAGTAGTTTCAGATTGAAAATAGGTGGAAGTGTGTGCCTTTCATTGCCTCATATATGTTGTCTGTCCTGCTATTGGTGATTCTGTGCTCAGTAATCTTGGTGAAGGTGGTATCAGGTAGGTGTCTTGTTCTTTTTCCCCTTGGTTATTGATAAGTTGATCTGTGGAATACTACTTCATATTTTTGTGAACATCCTATTACTGAATAACCTTTCACAAAATTATCTTAGTATCTTTGCTGAAGCCTCCCAGGAGCAGTACACTGATGGTTACAATGGTGATTCTTTTCCGGTTCTTTCTAAATTAATTACCTGGCACTCTAGTGTAAAGAATGCATTCTCTGCCCCTTATAGTCTTCTCCCTTGTGTTTGTTCAGTTTTTAAAATCTAATAAATTTCAACAGGTAAATGAACATTCAGATAAATCTCAATCAGAAAATAGCAACTCTCTGATTTCCCATGACTCGTACTCAGGAAATTCTGAGATGGCTAACAAAGAGTCTCAGGATGGCCTTGTGATTTGTCTACCCGAGTCCAGTAAGTATTAAAAATGTGATTCCTCTGATTTTTTTTTTAAGTTAATTTCTTTGGTATGATTAAACATAGTTGCCTTTTTATTCCCTTAAAATCTTTAAGCAGTCTAAAGCTTTTCAAAAGAACTTTTAATAATGCCTGAGTACATTTGGTACTAGTGAAAATATTGTAGTGTCTATTTCTTGGATTACATATTATAGCTATTCTTTGCAGACATTAGAAATGAATTCTCTGTATGGTAGGAGTCTTGTTAAGTTCGCTGTTACCTCTTACTAGCTACAATGGTTATTGGTTATTTTCTTCTCTCCTGCAAGTTGCAGTATTGGTATATGCAGGCATAAAATAATTTGAATATCCAGAAGCAGTTTTTATTTTAGGTTACTGAAAATTGACATTTCGATATTTTTTTTAATCCTTCATTTTTCAGGTAATTCTGTAGGATCTGGAGATAATAGGCATATAGATGGAGAATCGCTCTTTTCTTTTAGTACTTGGACAACTGAAAAGAAAGAAAGAGCAGAAAACTTGAAGGGCATTGTTCCAGATTATAGCAGGGTATGTGTTTTCTTTAAATTTTCTATAAGTATTAGGGACTTTTGTACGATACCAAATTTTTTCATTAACAATTGTTGACTGGAAAATATATAAAAGTATTAAAAATTTCACTGATAATTTTTTTTGGCATTTCTTGTTTGTATTTAGTGTTTTGTAATATTTTTATATTTATTTATTTTTGCATTATTTATTTTGTTTTACATTGTTATCTACCCTGGGGTTTTCCCACCACCTTATCACTCATGAACCATCATCTTAGTCTTTTGTGCCCCTCTCACCCCTGATCCCCCCCCATGCTCTTTGCTTCAATTTTGCTAAAAAATAAGTTTTAAAGTCTTCTTGTCTCTTAGGTAGTTTCCCCCTTGTCCTTCATATAAGTGAGCCCATCCGGTATTTCTACTTTTCTTTTTGGCATATTTCTGCTAGCATGATTCCACATCATTCATAGTCAGGGAAATGGAAATCAAAACCACAATGAGATAACCATTTACACTAGTAATAATAGCCCATATCAAAAAATGGGCAACACAAGTGCTGGTGTGGATGTAGAGAGGGACACTTTCACACTGCTTGTGGGAATATAAACTGGTCCAGCCATGATGGAAAGCAATGTGGTGAACCCTTAAACTGCTGAAAATGGAACTCCCATTTGATCCAGCAATCCCACTTCTAGGAATCTACCCAAAGGTTACAAAAACTCTAATCCAAAAAAACACCTGTACCTGGATGTTTATTGCAGTGCTATTTACAGTAGCCAGGATATGGAAGCAACCCAAATGCCCCAAAATAGATGAATGATACAGAAAGTTATGGTATATGTACACAATGGAATGCTCTTCATCGATCAAAAAAGATAAATCCACTGATAATTTTTATGTGTGAGTTTGTATGTATATTTGTTATTAATAAGAATATAGTAAATATGCAGTTGTATACACTTCTTAAATTCAAATATTTCATGACTTGACATTTAGATTATTCATTTGGAAAGTTTTTTAGCTCAGTGTTGAAACATTAAATCAAAAGGCAAGCTGATCGTCTTTTACATTGCTCAAGCATTTTCTTTTAAATATCTTTCTGTTCATGGCACTCCATTACTCCTATGCTTTAACTTGGTAGTTATTTCTGATGCCTTCCAATTCTCTGTGCTTCAAGACCCTGATTCTTTTTACTATTTTGAGGAAGTGTGCTTTTACAGAGAGAGTTTATCCTCGAGGTAATCCTTTGAGTGTACTAAGCAATATAGCATTCACTGCCTTGATTAAAGACAAACTCAGAAGACATGTCTGTGTGTCCTTTAAAGACTTAGATTTATTGTTTCCTTAACCTCTATTCAGGTTCAAGATGCTTACTACCAGACTTGTCTGATGTATTACCCTTTGCAGTATTTTTACCATTTCAACATACCAGATCAGTTTTGTTACAGTGGCATACATATATAGCTATAGAAACACACACACACACACACACACACACACACTATATATATATATGTATATATAATGTATATATATGAAGTATTCTCTACCTGTGTCTCAAACTAATTATCCTGAAGTACTGTTTAATCAGAATCATGTTAATTTATTTTTCTCATGTATTTCTTCTGCAAATTTCTGTTCCTATTATTTTCTTTGTCAGTTTTCCTAATTCATATTATAATCATCTCTAGTTTTAGGAGACATACTTGGTTACTTTTAAGTAACTCTAGGTAGACTATATATTAATTTGCTCAAATACCTTTTATAGTGATTGTATTCTACAGTTAGTACTGTATTACATCTAGGAATATCTTGTCCAGAAATTGCCAGTTTAGCAACTTTGAGAATTTTAAAATAATTAATAGAGTTCCAATCTTTAGTTGATTTGAGGTAACAAATCAGGAAAGGGAGATTAGACATATACTAATCTATACTTTTGTCAAAATGTGAGAATTGATATTTTTTATAAATATGCCTACCTATAGCCATTTAATTTTAGGCAAAGAACCCTGTTTTGTTAACATACAACAATCAGTTTTCTAATTAGCAAGTATCATTTAAAATGGAATATACTTAGTTTTAATATTGATTCACAAATTGCTAAATTCTTCATCAGGACATTTTAGCAAAAAGAAATAACAGTCACCTTCTTGGTGGTAGATATGGTACCTAGAGTTGTAGGTCATATCAAAGTAATCTCACTTTATGAAACTTTTTAGGAAAAAAAGATTAGGTAATTATAAAGCAAAACTTAATTATGTCGATTGGATCTTAGTACTTTTGGAAGCATGTCACCAAGTTCTGATTGAGTTACAGTCTAAAAGTTTTTTTGAAGTTTAGAAGCTTTTGTATGTAATGAAGAGCAGTTTCTGATGATCAATTTCTAGTCCATCTCTAAAAATGTATTTAATCCTTAAGATATCCAGGTTCTTTAGGGGTCTCCAGACTCCCCAGACAATAAGGATAGAGTGAAAACATAGGATGACCTCTGGTAGCCAGGAATGGGGTAATGTGGAATGAACACTTTCATCCCAGTTTTGTTGCTTGTGTGGGGCAAAATCCCTATCTGTTAGTCAGTCATGAAATACGTTATTCTGTGAACTGTCTTATTTTTCTCTAATGTCAAGATCCTGGAGATTGTGTTAATCATGAGATAACAGTATCATGTCCTTGATTTGTCAAGGTCAACAGCCATTTTTTTTTTTTTTTTTTTTTAAAGAGACTACGTCTCATTATGTTGCCTGGAGTTGTCTTTAACCCACAGACTCAAGTGATACCCAACCTCAGCCTTCCAGGTAGCTGGGATTACAGGCTTGCACCACTGTGCTTGGCTTTCAACAGCCATCTTTATTGGATGATATCTGAAGAACTCAGAAATACAAGCTACCATCTTAAGTAAATTTCTTTTTTGTTGTAATCTTGCCATGTATCAGATAGAATCCCTCCCTCTCCCCCCCAGGTAATGTAAGCTGGGGAAGTTGATTATAACAGCATGCATACCATCTGGTAGTGAAAACTTTCCTGTAAAAAACAGTCCCCTTAAAAAAATCATACATAAGAATAACTTATTTATGAATTCCATATATATTGGAGCATACAAGTTTTCTCTACAGTCTCCATTATCTTTTAGATGTCTTTTATTTCTTAAATATTTTTCACCTATTAGAATCCATCTTTTTTTATTTAAAAAATTCATTTTATTGATTTGTCACATTTGTGCATTAATTGCACAAATCCCCCCTCTGTATCCCCCCTCCAGTCACTCTATCTCCCATTTTTCTGCGATTTGTTGGTTGGTTAAGTTGATGTTCAGTTGTTTGGTCCGTTGGTCTCTTCTGATATCTGGTAAATTTTTTTTTTGCATATATATGTATATTTATATTTATATTACATTAGTTCATTATTGTGTAACCTGGGGCTTTCCCACTTCACTAACATTTGTTAACCATCCTGATCTTTTGTGCTCCTCACCTCCCCCACCTTCTTCCCCCTCCTCTTCTCTCGCTCCATGGTTCAGTCCCATTGGTTGTTTTCATTCTTATTTGTTTGTTTTTTGCCTATATCCATCATATAAGTGAGACCATCCTGTACTTAAAAGGACACATGTACGGGCATGTTCATTGCAGCCCTGTTTACAATTGCCAAGAATTGGAAACAAACCAAATACCCCAAAACAGATGATTGGCTAAAAAAAATGTGGTATATATACACAATGGAATACTACACATCCATCAAGGGGAGGACAAACACATGTCGTTTGCAGCAACCTGGATGGAGATAGAAAGACTCATATTAGCAGAAATAAGTCAAAAATAGAATCCATCTTTACCCTCTCTGCTCCATTTCTTTAATGGTCAGGAAGTATTTCTCCACCCAGCATTTTCTTCTGATACTGTTGCATTTTTATTAACAGTGATTAGAGTTTTGCTTCTGAGTTACTTTTTCTTCATTGAAACTAACTTTTCCATTTATTAAAATAATGCTTGCTTTTTGCTTTATTCTGTGTGACTTTCATAGCTCAAATATTTAGTTTTAATTTAATTGTATAATATATATAACATAAAATAGACCATATTAACCTCATTTCAAATTTTTCTGTTGAATCAACACTGGTTTCTAACTTTTGTAAGTTTAGGTGTATACCCATATAAATCAACATCTGTACTTACTAAATTGTGTTCATTTCCAGAAATCTAGGTTTCAACTTTCACCATACAGCTGACCACTTTACCCAAGTTTACTCATCCGTCTTCTCTTTACCCTTTTCATAATCATTATTTTGTTCTTATAGTCTTAAGGTTTTGTTTGTTCATTAGTTTTGTTTCTTTATCATCCACATAGGTGATAACCAATCTCTGAATTCATCTCATAAAAGCAAAATTCCATTAAATAACTTCCTATTCCTCTCTTTCCCTAATCCTTGGCAACTACCATTCTATCATCTATTTTATCTATGAATTTTACTACTCTAGGCACCTCATGTAATTAGAACCATGCAATGTTTGTCTTTTTATGACTGATTCACTTCATTTTCCATAATGTCTTTAAGGTTCCTTTATCCTCTTAGAAATTACTTTCTTTGTAATGCTGAGTTATATTCCATTGTATGTATATACTAAATTCTGTTTATCCATTCATCTGTCAACACACACTGGGTTGCTTCTATGTTTGCCAGTTATGAATAATGCTGTTATGAACATGAGTGTACACATAGCTCCTGAATGTTCTACTTTTAATTTATTTGACTATATACTCAGAATTGGAATTGACAGAACATATGGTACTTCTGTTTACTATTTTCCATGGCATCTGCATTGTTTTACATTTTTACTAGGAATGCATGAGGGTTGCAGTTTCTCCACATTCCTTCCCAACACTTATATTCTGTTTAATATTAGTTATCCTAATGTATGAGATGGCTTCTATCTCATTGTGATGGTCAGCATATTTTTCATGTGCTAGGTGGTGATTTGTATATTTCTTCTTTTTGGGGAATATTTTCAGATATAGTTAAGTGTGTATGTATGTTATTCATATATATGTATGTAATTGTAGTTTTTATTTTTATTTTTTAAAAAAACAGATTTATTATTTTTTTTCTATATTTATATATAAATTTCACATCATTGTAATCCCAGGGATTTACCCCCACCCTCCCCAATTGTAGTTTTTAAACTTTATGCTGAGACATTATTTTATATAGTCTTTTGAGACTTATTTCACTCAGTAGTGCCAAGATTTTATTGCATGTATGTGTAGTTTTTTCATTTTCTTTAATGTATCATACACCATTGTGGCCATTGTCTTTTTCAAACTTCTTGATAGTATGTAATTCCCCTGTCCTAGTGGAGTCAGTGAATAGTGTTTAGTAATTGTAATTTCCAAGTAATTAAGATTTTTTATGATTTGCTTTTTAATATACAGACTATTTTAGCTATTCATAAGTATATATAGTAACAGCATTAACAGTGTTGCATAATCACCAGAATGTACAACAAAAACTTAGAAATTTTAAATAGTTGCTAACAAAAACCCATTATACAGTAGCTTTCTCCTCCTCCCTTCTTCCAATTTGCCTTTTTTAGGTATCTCATGTAACTGAAATCATACAGTATTTGCCCCATGTCTAGCTTAGTTCTCTAAGTATGTTTTTAACATCCATCATATTCTAGTATGCGTTAGAATTTCATCCCTTTCAATGACTAAGTAATATTCCATTTGGAGGGGGAATATCACATATATGTTTATATATACATATGTGTATAAACACATTGCATTTTGTTTAACATCTGCCAGTGGATATGTGGTTTCCACATTTTGGAAATTGTGAACAATGCTGCTATGAATTTTTGTGGACAAATGTCTATTCTAGTCCCTGCATACAGTTATTTTGTATATATAAACCAGGGAGAAAGTTTGCTAGGTCATATTGTAGTTCTGCGTTTTAATATTTTTGTGGAACTGCCATATATTTTCTACATGACTGCACCAGTACTTTCTACCAGCATGAACAAGGACTCCAATTTCCCCATATCCTTTCAATATGTTATTTCCCCTTTTTTTTAATTATAGGTGAAGTGATACTTCATTGTGATTTTCTCTAGTATCTATTAATGCATTTCTCTAGTACCTATTAATGTATCTTTTCATGTGCTTATCTGCCATTTGTATGTCTTCTTTGGAACAATATTGTATTAGGTCTTTTACCAATTTTTCAATTGAGTTTTGTTGTTGAGTTACAGAAGTTGTTTATAGCATCTGTATATTAATCTCCTATCAGATACATGATTTATGAATGTTTTCTGCTTCCCTTAGGTTGTCTTTTACTTTCTTGATAGTATTCTTTGTGCAATCCCTTTTTTTAATTTTTTATTTTTAAGAGACTAGGTCTTGCTATTGTTGCCCAGGTTTGTCTTGAACCTGCAGACTTGATCCCCAGCCTTAGCCTTCCAGGTAACTGGGATTACAGGCGTGCACCACCATGCCTAGCCTCTGTGTAATTCTTAATTATGAATTAGTCTGATCTAACTTTTTGTTCTCTGTGCTTCAGATTTCATATCCGTAAAATTGTTGCCAAAATCAGTGTCTTGAAGATTTTCTTACATTATCTTTGGCTTTGGTCTCAAAGGCCTTACACAATGAGTTAGGAAGTATTTTTCCCTTCTTTTATTTTTTAAAAGAATTTGAGAAGTGCTGGTATTAATTCTTCTTTAATTTGCTGGGGTTTACAGGTGAAACCTCTGATCCAGGAGTTTTTTCTTGGGAGATACTTGATTGTTGATTCAATTTCTTTGTTATGGTTCGTTGGGATTTTTTTCTATTTCTCTTTTAGTTAGTTTGGTGTTTAGGGAGTTTGTCCCTCTCTTCTGGGTTATATCATTTGTTGGTCTACATGTTTTCATAATACTCTTTATCATTCTAAATTTGGTAGTAATATCCTCACGATTATTTCTGATTTTAGGTGTCTGCCTCTCTCTTTGCTTGTTAAAAGTTTATCATTTTAGCTGATCTTTACAAAGAACCAACTTTTGCTTTCATCAACTTGTCTTATTTTTCTATTCTTGTGTTTTGTTTATTTCCACACAAATCTTTATTATTATACCCTTTCTTTGCTAGCCCTGGTATTGTTTTCTCTTCTTTAGTTCATTAAGATAATAAGTTAGGATCGTCTTTAGTGTAGGGTACGTTTTGACAACTATAAGCTTCCTGAGAGTGTTACCTTTTTTTTTTTTTTGGATTCTACATATGTGTGTGTGTGTGTGTGTGTGTGTGTGTATTTCACATTGTTATGTACCCCAAAGTTCTCCCACTACCACATCACCTGGGAATCATCATACTGATTTCTTGTGTTCATCCCTCTCCTGATTTTACCCTCCCTGATCCTCCTTTGCTTTAGAGCTGTTGTCTTTTTAACTTTTTCTTGTTCTTTTGTTTGTTTTCCCTGTATCCCATATATAAATGAGACCATCTAGCATTTATCTTTTTCTTTCTATCTTTTTTTTGCTAGTGTGATTCCTTCTAGCTCCATTGATGTTGCTACAAATGACAAGAGTTAGTCTGTTTTGATTGCTGAATAATATTCCAATATGTAAACATACCACAACTTTCTGATCCATTCACCTGTTTTGGGGCACTTGGGTTGTTTCCATATCTTGGCTACTGTGAATAGTGCTGCAATAAAAGGAGTTTAGGTGTCCTTTTGGATTAGTTTTTTGGTATTCCTTGAGTAGATTCCAAGAAATGGAATTGCTGAATTGAATGGTAGGTGTTGCCAGAGCTGAGGATCCAGGGGCAATGGTCCTGAGAGTAGATGGCAAAGAATGAAGAGAGAGTTCTCAGGAGCTGAGCAAAAAACTTTATTTTCTGTGTTCATTATATATTGTTTAGTCACAGTGGCTGTTTTTCAAAACAAGTATTCATAGCATGTTTGAAAGCAAAGCAATTATGTCTTTGATTATATTCTTGACATTTAATATATGGCTTGATTCTTTATTTTTTTTAAATTTATTTATATATAAATTTCACATCTTTGTAATTCCCGGGATTCTACCCCCTCCCCTCCCATTCCCACCCTGTCACATCCCACCCCCCTGAGTTGTGTCCTTCATTTTGGTTGTTAGTTTGCTTTGATTTTTCTTCATGTGTTTTTATTTATCTTTCCTATGTCCCATATAATAGTGAAACCATTTGGTGTCTTGTCTTTTTCTTTTTGACTTGTTTCTGCTAATATGATTTCTTCTAAGTACATCCAGTTTGTTGTTTTTAATTGATGAGTAATATTCCATTGTGTATCTGTTTTGGGACATTTAGGTTGCTTCCATGTCCTTGCAGTTATAGTGTTGCAGTAAACATCAGAGAACAGGTGTCCCTTTGTACAAGCTATGGCTTGATTCTTTTGTCTTTTGACAGGTTAAGCATTGTCCCCACTTCCCTGATGTTCATTCCAGAACATACACCTAGGCTGCCTTCATATATTTTATCAACCTGTGTTGTCTGAGGCTTGCTTTCAGAGGTGGGAGTCTTGTATGCAAAGACTCCTGAGCTGATATATAATGTTCTTTTGAAAATCTGAGAACTAGATTCAATCTAGCAGTCATTTTCCCAAGGAGCTCAACAATCTCTTCAGGTAGTTGTATTTTCAGTATTTAGAGGATCTTCCACATAGCTTTCCATGTGTTGGACCAGTTTGCTTTCCCATCAGCAGTATAAAAATGTTCCTTTTTCTTCACATCCTCTCTAGCACTTGTTGCCTGTTTTCTTGATATGAGCTATTCTTACCCATGTGAGATGGTATTGCATTGTGGTTTTGATTTGCATTTACCTGATTATAGGTGATATTTAGCATTTTTTCATGTGTCTGTTGGAAGAACATTGCTTTCACTGTAGCCAGTACATTTTTCTGAGTATTTTCTCATTTCTGTTTTTTGCCTGTTGGTTGTCTACAAGAATATTATTTTGTACATATTTGTGAATTTTGCTGTTTTTCTTTTTTTTTTTAATTGATTTCTAGCATTCTGTTGTGGTTGGAAAGATGCTTTATCTATATATGTCTTTTTTTTATACTATTGAAACTTGTTTTGTGGTTTATCATAATAGTCTGTCTGGGTAAAGATCCATGTTCACTTGAAAAAAATCTATATTCTGTTAGTGAGTGGAGTATTCCATATATGTCCCTAGGTCTGATTGGTTTATTGTGTGTTCAAGTCTTCTGTTTCCTTATCTTCTGACTGCTTGTTCTATCCTTGAACATGGGGTGTTAGAGTCTCCAGCTAGCATTGTATAGCTGTATCTTTCTCCCTTCAGTTCTATCAATTTCTGCTTCAGGTATTTTGAGAATCTAATTAGGTGCTTTAATGCTTGCACAAGTATATCTTTTTGCTGCACTAAGATTTTTATTAATTGATAATATTCTTTCTTAGTCTTATAATCCTTATGACTTAATAATATTGTCTGAGTATCATAGCCATTCAGCTTTCTTTTAGTTACTATTTGTATGGTATATCTTCCATTCTTTGATTTTAAATTTATTTGTGTCTTTAGATCTCAGACACAATGTTCCAGTTATATACTTTGGGTTAGCATATAATTGAGACATCTGTTTTTATCCACCTACCAATCTGTGTCTTTTGATCAGATAATTTAAACCACTTACATATAAAGCAATTACTAATCAAGAGGTACTTTTGCTAATTTATGACATATATTCTGTCTGTATTATAGTTTTTTGACCCTTTATTTCTTGTTTTTCTTCTGTTTGTTTGCTTTATTTTTAGGTATACATTTTGAGTCTTATTTCCTTGTGTATTTTCTGTAGCTGTTTTCTTTGTGCTTATCATAGGGGTTACAGATAACATCTTGAAGTCATAGAATTCTATTTAGCATTTATGCTGATTCAACTTAAATAATATACAAATATCTTTTATACACATCCATCATCTTTCTCTTTTAATAATGATGAGACAAATTACATCTTTACACATGTGGGGCATTAACATACATTAGGAGTTTTAAAGGTACATCTATCTTTTAAATCATGCAGAAAATTAAAAGTGAGTTACAAAATGATAATAGTACCTTTCATAGTTGCCCATGCCAGAGATCTTTTTCTTTTCTACATGGTAGTTTTTATCTAGTGTCCTTTAATTTCAGTTCCAAAGACATCCTTTAACAATTGTTGCAGGGTAGATTTTGAAGTAAATAACTCCCTCAGATTTTCTTTATCTGAGCATGTCGTCATAACTCCGTATCCTAAAATTCCATATAAATATTCTTGGTTGACATCTGTTTTTCCCCTCCATCACTGTAATTATATTAACCCGACTACCTTAGGGTTCCCAAAATTTCTCATAAGAAATCTGATGATTATCTTACTGAGGATTCCATGTATGTGACAAGTAGCTTTTGTCTCATTGTCTTCAAGATTTTTCTATTTGATTTTCTCTTTTGATAGTTTGGTTATAACGTCTTAGTATAGGTTTATTTTAACTTATCCCACGTAGAGTACAACTTTTTGGGTGTTTATAATCATGTAGTTCATCAAATACAAAGTTTTCGATCATTTTTCCAAGTATTCTTTCGTTCCTGTTTTTCTGTTTCCTACAATGTGTTCTTGATCCAACCAATGGTATCCTTAGGCTCTTAGGCTCTTTACTTTTCTTGAGATCAGAGTCAATAATTACCCTGTTTTCAGGGTTGCTAAATCTTTCTTCAACTTACTTGTATTTGCTTCTTAACCTCTCTGGTAAATTTTTCATTTATTTCTGTTCCAGATTTGTTTTTACTTCCTTTATATAATTATCTCATCACTGGCATTTTCATTTTGTGTATATGTCATTTTCCTGTTTGTGTAGGTCTTCCTTTACCTCTTTGAGATCATAAGACAGTTGTTTTAAAGATTTTGATAAATCTGACTTCGGTTTTCCTCACGTACATTTCCTGTTGATTTATTTTCCTTTGAGTGGACCATATTTTTCAGTTTCTCTGTATTGCTTTGTAACTTTCTTGTTACATTTGAATAGTAAATCTTTTTTTTTTAATTTTTAATTTTATTATTTCATACAGCATCAGTCATCTTTGTATAGTTATTAGGTATGGCCCTCCCATCACTACTGCCAACCTGCTTCCTCTTCCCTGCTCCAGTCACTCCAAATCCTTGTATCCTTTCTCGGTACAAATCTTAGATTGATGCATGACCCTCTGTTCTCATTGTTTTTTCTTTCATGGAACAATGTCCTTTTTCTGGGTGAGGATCTGTAATCTTGGAACACAGCAGACCAGTCTGCTCAGATCTCCAGGAATAACTGAGGTAGTAGTCAGGCCGAGCATGTCAGGAACTCCTTGTAGAGCATCTGTATGGCGTGATTCTCTGGGCTCCTTGATTTTGGAGCTTCCAGTAGTATAGGAGACTGTCTTATTTTCTCCAGATCTGTGTGGCCACTAGATTCTCTGCCTCCTGATTATACTGGCTGTCACATCCATTCCAATGTCTATCACAATATGCTGCTTCTCAGTCATACAGTTCTGATGTCTGTCTTTAGGAACCCCACTCCTAGCCACTTCCAGTGGACAAGTTCCCAAGTGGGGATAAACTTTAGCAGTTTGTTGGTCCAGCTACTTTCCTGGGTTGTAGTTCTGCCATGGGGCCTCAGCCACATCTCTGAGGCTTCCATCCCCATTGGAAAAAAAGGGATCCTCACTCTCATTGCTAACATCTTTGAACCAGGGAATTGGTTTCTCAGCCCTTAGAGACAGAGTAGTTGGAGCTCTATGATAGATCACCACAGTGGCCAGTCTCACAGTCATGTCTCTTGTGTTTCTGACCATGCTCTGTTTGTGTCCTCCCCAGATGATGAGTGTATCCAGGGCCATGATTTTTTCCTCTCATCTCTTGTATGTCTGAAGTTGGACTGCCTGATTTTCTGTGGTCTTGTACAGTTCTGATTAAAGTGAGAGTAAACCAGAAGCAGACCCTCCCCACTGGCCTGGGACCCCCAGCAAACGCTTCCTAGCCCCCACCCTAAGCCCACATGGAGGCAGAGGCCAGGCACTCCCCCAAGAGCTTGAGATCCCAGTGACACAGGACTCAGTTTGCCCCCACACCTATCAGTTGTCTTGGCTGAGGTGTGCTTAGGCCCCCTATATGCAGCCCAGGCAGCTTTGGGGCATTTGGCTCCCACTTCCAACCTGACTGGGACCTATTAAATCTTACATGGTGACCCAGAAATCGGATACTGTCTTTTTTCTAGAGTTCGCTGTTCTGTTTAATTTAATTGTTAGTATGTGCAGTTACCAACCTGAGGTGAAACATTACAGGTTTACAGATCTTTTTGAGCCTCTATTTTTCCCTGGGCACATACTCTCTTAATTTTTCTCTGTATGTGGTTGGTTTTGAATGTCCAGATTCAACTCCTTTCAATATATTGGAGGCCACAACTGTTGGGAGATTAAAATGTTGGGTGATCAGCTTTTGTTGAATGCTTTGATCAGAAGCAACAAACTACTGACAGAATGCTGGAATCTTGTCAGTGAAGGCACGAGCCTATTGTCCACTCTGGCTTTACCAACCCAAAGTAGGAATGAGGGTTTTTCTGCCTACAGATGCTACCCCTAGTGCTGAACAGTGGGAGTGGGTAATTTGAAGTCTGAAAGTGACTAATTATTCTAATTATTAACTACAGTTAACCGATGGGCTTTTCTCTGGTAATTGTGCGTATTCAGAGTTCTCAGATAATTACTTTAGAGGATTTTGATTGTATTGTCAGTTTATTTTCTAGTGGAACAACGGCTTCCCAGTGCTTCTCTGCTATCTTCTCTGACATCACTCCCAATTAAATACCTTGATATTTATACTTGTTTCTGGGATTATCATCAAATTTAGACTGAAAACTTGACTCTGCTAAATGTTCTGTGTAAAGTATATAGTTTCATGGTCATTAAAAAAGTGAATATATATATATATAGAGAGAGAGAGAGGAATGTTTTTAAGTAACTTAATTGGGATGGTCCATTATATTATTCACTTTCCCTTGAATGACCACTCATTAATTTTATCAACTTGATGTATCGTAGAAATATAAGCTGGTCTCCAATGTAAATTGAATTCTTATTAAGTTAATTTTACAATTCAAAAGGTTTTTCTCTGTACTTTTATGTTTAATAGGATTATAGTAAGCAAAATCTCACTTAAAAGATTGTACTTTTTAGTAATAGTACCCTTCTTTTATCCTGTTCAGCATTTTTAGTTTTTAATTCTCCTTCAATATCAGTATTCTTGCTTTTTCTTTATTTTATATAAGCTTGTTGACATCTTTTCTATCCCTTATTTCTTAATTTTTATCATTTGGTTTGATAGTTTCCTACCTAGATATATTTTACCTAGATGGTTTCTTAGCTAGATATATTTTTATTGCAATATTTTAAGTCTGTTTTTGAGCATTTTTTTAGCGTTCAGTCTTGTATCTTGCAGTAGTCTTGATTTAATTTTTATGTTTTTCTTTATTTAATACTTTATGTTGTCATCATTTTCAGATTTATATCTTAACACTTCTAAAGTCAACACGTGTCTTAGAGTTACTGACACATTGTAGATTAGTGTTTTCTTCTTGAATAGTATATATAACAATTTCAAATCTTAAAACCAGTGACTCAGTTCTAAAAGGATGCTATTTTTCCATTTTTTTAGGCTTTATTTTCCCACATTCATTATCTCATGTACTTCTCAGCTAATCCTTATGTGAGATTTCCACTAGAATGTTTTTTTTCCCTCTGTTTCCCTCAATATTTCAACAAGATAGTTTTGTTCAGTTAAGCTATTAAACTGTATAATGGAAAGCATACTTTATTCATTTATTTGTTATTCAAATACATATTTATTCATTATCACATTTCTCACCTTTTATTTGAGACCTTTCCTACATCTTCTGAGGGTTAAATCTTTAAGCCATCTGGAATTTATTTTGATATAATATAGAGATTTACATTTATGTTTATATGACACTGTTGGCAAATGCCCCCAGTTAATTAGGGGTGGAACTAGAATTTAAACCTATGACTTTAATTTCAGAGTCAGCATCTTTTCTTTTATATAAAGCTATGTCCTATTTTTAAATTAAGAAAATTACCTGTGAGGCTGTCTTTGTCATTGTACTTGTTATCATGAAAAGGACTGCTGTTATAGGTTTTATTTGGTATTTGATATAATAGTGGTGGCTGAATGTACTGTTACAGTCACTTGAGCCATTTTCCAGCAGCTGTTATCTAGGGAGAGAATAAGAAGAGAAAGTTGTTAGAGAACATGGTTTCAGTGGATTGGCGTAATTGCTATATACAATGCAATTATTACTAGACTCTGCTTATGTTTGTAGAACTTGTTTTATTTCACTCATTTAACTATAGTAATACCTGTGTTTTAAAGGATTGTTACTCATAATAACTTTATGAGATTGATCACACTAATGAATTTACCAACTTTACAGGGGCATTTTCAGTAATTATAAAAGTTAAAAAGTAAAATTACTAACTATCTATGGTATAACACATTGGACCCACTTCTGGTATCTGAATGTGTGTTGATGTATTTTGTCATAACCACAATATCAATTTTGATTTTGGTAACTTGCTTAATATTGGTTTATAGATAATCTAGGGGAAAACGGTGACTAAAGTCAGTCACTTCCATACTTTCTCATAAGATTTTGGAGTAAGTTTTGAAAAACTTACTGCTATTCTATCATTGATTTTTTTTTCCCTTTTTTTTTTTTAAGGGAAGCACACGAGGAATTAGGGCTGCTAATACAAAATGTAACCCTGTTTATTTTCATGACACAAGTGCCAATAAAGATGATTTTGATTTGATGGATTCTTTAAAGCTAGTGACTGGTTCTCCTCATCAGAATAAACATTTGACATTAGAGTCAGAAGCATCATTGTCTGTGGATAGCTGCTTAGACACTGAGACACCTAAGGTGTCCATTCAAAAAAATGTGGACTTGGCATCTTTGAAGCCTATTAGCAATAGTGCAGTGAATTCTACATATACTCCTCGGTCACCAACTAGTGAAAGGCGAACATGTGAATGTTATGAGCCCATTGACAAGAGTAAAGACCGTAAGTAGACTTTCTTCTTTATAAATAAAAATAAAGAAATATGAAATGTTTATATATTCTTTAATAAAGAACATATTTCTAAATAGAATTGCCCAATCTTTATAAATTGTTTCATGGTTTGTTTTTTTTTTTTTTTGAGACTAGGTCTCACTATTTTTGCCTGGGGAACTGCAGGTTGACGTTGCCTGGGGTACCATGGACTCATGCAGTCCCCAGCCTTAGCTTCCCAGGTCGCTGAGATTACAGCGCGTGCCACCATGCCCAGCTATTTTTTGGGACTAGACCTCGCTGTGTTGCCCTGAGTGGGACTCGAGCCATGATTCTTAGCCCCAGCCGCTTCATAGGCTGATGCTTACAGGCACACACCACCGTGCCCAGCTTCGTGGTTTAAAAATTGTATCTTTATTCAGGTGTCTAGTGAAATTATATTTCTAAGTCTTAGTTGTCTTTGTTTTTACCTTCATTTCTCATTATTGAATTTTACTGTAGTTAAAACTGGCTTGTCCACCATCAGAGAAATACTTATGATAAATTTTCCTTTTCCTAAAAGTTTTGAACAGATTTTGTTACTATTGATAACTGAAACAAGTCAGTGATATAAGATTATTATTAGTATGTCACTTTATTTATTTTTCCTTGAATATTTTTGTAATTTTTTAGAAGTGGATATTCCTCAGAGTGTGGTTTATCAAGATGAAGAGGGTCGATGGGTCACTGACCTTGCCTATTATACGTCTTTTAATAATGAACAAGTTTTACAAGTGTCTATAACTGATGAGATGAATGAAGATTTCTGTTCTGGTTGTAAGTATATTCATACTTACTTTACTATACCCATTTTCATTGTTTTGAAATTGTTATGTATATACTTGTTGACCACATCAAATCCCTACTGGAATATATGAGTTAGCTTGCCACTTGTTTTTGTAAGAATAGACTTCAGTCAGTTAGAGTTAATCATTGCAAAATGAGCTAAACTTTTCCTCATACAAGAACACAAACAAGCACTCTCACTTCTTTTTAGAACCACAGTACTTCAGAATTTAAGTTTTACTTTCTCACTACTTAAATTGTCTTGAAGAAAAATACTCTGTTAAATGTGCAAAGCCAGTTTTTGAGTAAAGCTAAGAAATATATGAATGATGGAAGAAAAGTAGTAAAAAAAAATAAATGAAATTCAAGGATGAGAACACTGGAAATATCAGGTGTTTTGTTTGGTTTTTTTAATATCATTTAGGTTTGTTGATTAGCAAAATCTTTAACAGCATGAGGGAAAATCAGGTTAAGTCTACAGAATGCATGACTTTTTGAGCTTTATTCTGTGGAGAGGTAATTATGCTACTGAGTACTTGAGCAGCCTCTAAACCTGGAATGAGAAGGGTGCTCAGTAACCTGTCAAGCCTAGTCTTGCTTGTAATAGGCTGAGAAAGTGCCAGAAGAAGTTACTCGAAGTGCTACTTGTACGAAGCTCCTCTAAGACATGTGTTTCCAATTCTTAAGAAACTGTCTGTCAGCTAAGAGGAATAAGACAAGAATAGCACTAATCATCGTTAGAAACACAAGCCAAATGCTCTTGGTATTTTGAGAAGAAATATATATTGCATGAGTGGTAAGGATGGTGATTTTCACATTCTTTTGTGATGTTTGCAGTAAATATTCATTGCATAAATATTTGGGGCTATGAGGAATTTCAAATGGACGGAAAGCCCAATTGTAACAGAATGAGATGGGGAAAAGTCAGCATATTTTGAGAATGGTAAATAGTTCCATTGTAGTTACCATTTATGGCATGATATGGAAGGGAAGAATAATATGAGATGAAGTTAGATAGGTAAAGTTAGGACCAAGGAATAGATAAGGTTTTGAGTAACCATTGTGTCAAAAAGTAGAGCTTGTTCACTAACCAGTAGGGGACCACTGAATACTTTCTGTTGAACCTTGCTTTGCAAGTCATCTTTTGGCAGTGATGGTCAGCTGAGTGAAATGAAGTTGTTGAAGTATTCTAGGTATCAGTGAAAAATGGAAAGAAAGTAATGAAAGACATGAGGAATAAAGTGGTTAGGATTCATGAATGAATTTCAAAGGATAGAGTACCTACATAAGATTGAGGTTTATAGTCTGAGTTGTTAGGAAAATGGCAGTTATAATAACTGGAATGGGAGAATCAGAAATTTTAGACTGTTGGAAATGTTCAGTTAGACTGTTGGGAATGTTCAGAGATATGTCAGAAATTGCAGGTAAAATTACAGTTAGAACAACAGTGATAATTTGATTTAGAAAGGACAGGGTGACTGAATAGTGGGTAATGATTTTTGTCACTTAAAATCAATGGTTATGGAATTCCTGGGTGTTAGTGGGGGTATACAAAATAGTTTATATAACTATTTTGAAAATCTTTTTTTGGTTATATGTTGTGAAGGTGTACTTTATGAACTTTATGCTTTTTTTGCTGCTGAGTATATACCAAGTGTATCTATTCACCAGCAGACATGTAGTATTTGTAGCAGCACTATTGTAACTCCAAACTAGAAGTTACCAGTTGTTCACAACAAGCTGGATTGCTTGCTTATTCATACATGGAATGCTACAACGTACCACCAAGATGAATGATGCACAACTACTTGCAACAACATGTATGAATTTTACAAATACATTGAAAGAAATAGACTAAGAGTGCACTCCGTATTTCTATTTATACAGTTCATATATTTCTACAGTTCTATATTATACAGTTCTATATTTCTACAGTTCATATGTACACTGCTGTGTAGAGTGAGAAGTAAAGGTACCCCTGGATCATGTATTAATGAGAAGGACACTTGAGGGACTTTGGGTACTGAGGCAGTGTTCTATTTCTGGGTATAGGGTATAGGCTACTGGAGTAGTATTTTGTTTATTGGTATGGGGTATTAGCTACACAGATGTGTTCATATTGTGAACAGTATGTATAACAACAAGAAGTTGGAATCTATGTTGGTGTACAAAATAGGCCAAGTAAATAAGAGTCCAAAAATGGAAGTAATGTGTGGCCATAGAAGGAGGTAAATGAGCTGTTGAAGTACTGATACGAAATGATCACCAAAATATTTAAAACCCAAAATGTAGAAAAATATATAAAATATTCCACCGTTTGTATAAAAAGGTAGCAGAGGATAGGGCACACATAGTATTTGTAAATAACACTCAGTGGAAAGAGAAGCACATGAAGAAACACAGTGATTATGGGAATCCCTAGCTACTTGACCTCACAAGTCTAACAGATTCGATTTCAGAAGTATTGAAATTCCTTCGAAAAATGTTGGAACTGGGGTATGAGATGTGGGGTAGACTTTTCAGTATTGTATGCGCAAGTCTCTTGATTAACTTCTGAAAATGTTATTGAAGTGTAATATGCACACAGTAGGGATTTTGAGCCATATAGCCATGTTATTAAAGGAAAAACAATTGATAAGGAATTTAATGAAATTTTCTTGTGGTTAGAGAACAAACAACAGCCAGCTTGGAAAGGATATATAGCATGGGAAATGAAGAAAATGAATATGGAAAAATATTTAAAAGTTTGATGGAAGGAAAGAAAGAATGAACTAAGTCAAGGGAAATTGGGGTCAGGTGCAGTATGCTGTACGCCATTCACAAGCCAGACAAATCGTGTTGTGAGATGGGGAAAACTCCCTCTTGGCCTTAATTGCCTCCAGCAAACTAAAAACAAAAATTTAGCACTGATCCTCTAAAGATGTGATGGCACTGCTGCTGCTGCTCCAAAATGTTTACCTATAAAAATCCCTCTAAACAGAGATAGTGACCACCTACCTGTAAACAATCCCCCTGCTCCCAACTACCCCTCAAAAACTAATATGTTAATATCTTAACCAGTTTGTCTTCCTCACCATTTGCCTTCCTGTAAAATTCACCCAACCCTCACCCTATGTCTCTATAAATACCCCTTTCTTTTGTTAGTAAGTTGTCATTTAGTTCATTACTTCCAAATCAACCCTTAGCCTCTGGTTAAGCCATCTCTCTTGTGGTCTCTTTCTCGTACCTTTCTTCAGCTGTCAACAGTCAAGAAGCATGAATGAAGGGAGTCTTTTTATAGAAAGGGGGAAGGGAATTTTGAAAATGTGAGGAAAGATTAAATCAAGGACATAATTTTATAGTATCAGAGTCATTTGAAATAAAAATTTAGAGTTAATGAAAATAAACTGTTTAGAAAATGTACCCGTCATACATCTCCTCTTCCTATTTCTGCCTTTTCCCCTCTTTGATAGTTCCATATATCTAAGGCACTACATTGCATCTGCTTATAAACTAGGATTTTAACTTAACCATTCAAAGTATTTAGGTGACATTTCAGAGAACTATTGTTTTATATTTAGCATAGATTCTTATTTAAAAATGTTCTGCTTTCTCATAATTCTTGATTGATTTCTGATGAGCATACAAAGTAATATTACTCTAAGGTGTTTTCTTTAACTGAAGAGTTCCTTACAGTTCAGAGAAAAAAATTTAGTATTTTGAACTGTCAACCTAATGGCTTTAAAAAACCATGTAGGATTTAATTCAAGTAAATTAAGTTTTTTCTGGGTTATTTCCTATATCCATTCTCTTAGCTGTTTGCTTTGATTGGTTGATAATTTTACATTTCAGGGTAGTGGTTTTTAATGAGTCATGGATCCCAGAGACAGTCTCCATAGAAAATTGTTGAAATAAATGGTTTCATATGACTTAGGAAGTTTCATGGTTTTCTCATTCATAGGCCAATAGATTGAGAATGTGTTTATGTAAAAAAATATATAGATAGATAAATAGATAGATCCCTTAGATAAAGAAAGAGAACCATCTAATAAGTAGGAATCTTGGGCTAACTTTTGTGTTCTGCTTTTTTTTTTAAACAGGAGCTATTCTCAAATGATGGGCTCAGTCACAGTAGGGTGTTCTTTACCAAAACTTTAACTGCCACAGATTGATACACTTAAATACAGATGCACTGATCAAGTGATGAAAGCTTTGCACTCTTTATAAACATTTCATTTAATATTTCATTTCTCTAGGTTATATATATATGCCAGTTTTGTATTGTTTTTGTTTTTTTGAGACTAGGTCTCGCTGTTTTTGCCTGTGAAACCGCAGGCTCATGTTGCCTGGAGTACCACAGACTCAAACAATCCCCAGCCTCAGCTTTCCAGGTAGCTGGGATTACAGGCGTATACCAGCATGCCCCGCTATTTTTTGGGACTAGGTCTCACTACGCGCCCCTGGTGGGACTCAAGCCGCTATCCCTGGCCCCCGGCCGCGGCTCCCTAGGCTGCCGCTTACAGGCATGCACCAAAATGCCCGGCTCATATGCCAATTTTTAATTAGTATATTTACTGTAAATTTATTTCTTTTTAAGCTGAAGCATTGGATTTAATTGCGCAAGATGAAGAAGAATTTAATAAAGAACATCAATTTATGCAGGTTTGTACTTTTTTTTGACATTGCTTAAATTTCTCCCTGTACTTAAGTGTAGGCAAAATGTTTCTTTCTGAATAGGTTAGGTAGTTAGTGTAGAATTAACATCTTTCTCATGTTTTGGCAATTTCTGTGTTTTCTTTTGCATTCTGAATTATGTATTGAAAAATGCTGATATACTGAAAAACTAATTCACTTAATTGCCATAATAGGCCTCAGATAGTTTAACAATGTTTTAAACTGAGGTGATGCTTTGTTTTATTAAAGATGTACTTCTTTCTAAAGATTTGTGTGTAAGATAGTGTTTGAGTAGGTTTTATGTGAACACAAACTCAGTGATTCAAAAATGAATTTCTCTTCTGGACTTCATTACCTAAGTTAAATTTGTCCAAAATTTTTTGTGCAATTTTTAAAAATTTGCTTAAGTTTTACCAGTTGAACTTTTAAATTTCTTGCCTCTTAGAAGAATAGAAAGGTTTGCTGGGAAAATAAAATGAAACAATAACTTTCCTCATAGGAAGAAAATATAGATGCCCAGAACACTTCAGTTGCACAAAGAGATTCGTCCTGGGGAACTTCAATTAATTACAGTGTTTTGAGGAAATCACTTAGCACTTCAGATTTGGACAAAAATGATGCCAGTTATTTACGTCTATCCTTAGGAGAATTCTTTGCTCAAAGATCTGAAGCTCTTGGTTGTCTTGGTGGTAGTTACAGTGTGAAAAGAGTAAGTATAATATGTGCTCGGATTGATTAAAAATATTGTACTTTGAGTGTAATAATGGTAAAACTAGTGTCTCTAAAGCAGAAACTGAATAGTGACATGACAGAATAATGTTTAAACGCTTAGGTTTTATTAAATCAGACACTGACTTGGTCCTAGCTTTTTGTGACAAGCAACAACTTGTTTATTTAATAAAATTTTTTATAGCTTAATTTTTCAATTGTGAAGTCAGATGATATTTTACATAGTTTTATGATAATTATATGTGATGTTGTTTTAAAAAAGTGTTTAGCAGCAAATCTTACATGTAATAAGTATTTAGTACCTGTTAAATAAGTAACAGTACCTGCTATTGCTATTGTTATAGCAATCATTGGTGGGGAAAATTGAAGATTGATTTTTTTATTTTATTTTTTTTCTTTTGAGACTTGGTCTCGCTATTTTTGTCCATGGAACCGCATGCTCACATTGCCCGGGGTACCATGGACTCAATTAATCCCCAGTTTCAGCTTCCCAGATAGCTGGGATTACAGGCGTGTACCACCACACCCAGCTATTTTTTGGGACTAGGTCTTGCTGTGTTGCCCCGACCAGGACTCAAGTCGCGATCCCTAGCCCCAGCTGCTTCATAGGCTGAAGCTTATAGGCACGAGCCACCGTGCCCGGCTGATTGATTTTTTTTAACCTCTTTTCTAAAGGCATGTTTTGAAATATAGGAGTATTTAAGTTTAATAAAATATAACTATACATGTAAACATTTTTAATGCAAGTGGTAGTATAAGGTGCTGTGAATAACAGCTGAGAAGGAACTGCCATAACTGTGATGGTAGCGTGACATCTAAAGGGTGGTTGTATTGAATGGGACTTTAAATGATTAGAAGGAGGCAGCCACTAAAAAATTTGAAAGAAGAGTATTCCTAGCAAAGGGAAACTATATATGTGAAGTCCTAAGATAAGAACCTGTTACTGCATTAGAGGAATAGAAAGCAGGCAAAGAGTTACTGTATGTGAGGGTGGGACCAAGGATAAGATGGGTTAACAGTAGAAGCAGACATGGGCCAGATCACGACAGGTACCTGACAGGACCTGGTGGAGGCAGGTATCAGAGTAACTCAGTTGGGATGGCTGGGTTGAACTGCACATGTGACAGCATGTCGCCATATGTCAGGGGCCTTGGCTGAGGTCAGTGAGGCACAGAGGAGGAGGGGTAGAAGCAGGCAGAGATGTAATAAACTGAATTCCTTATTAAATAGATGAATAAAGACCTGGATCAAGGGAAAATAGATAAATTACTCAGAATTTCTGTTTTAGTATTAGCTATAAAATGTTACTTTGATCAAGTTAATAGATAAGGGACAGAAATTCCCAGGTGAAGCTCAATAAAAATTGAGTACATTTAGCACTTTTTTAAACATTTAAATATTTTTAATATGCATGTTAGAGCTACTGTGTGAAGTTCTGTAAGACAGACAGGTGGAATGCATAAATCTTTCTAGAATTCTCAAAGTCACTAATAACATACTTAATCTTACATACTTTCAAGCATGTGTTTACTTTATCAACTAAAATTTTCTTGTACTATATTCCTTACATTGTAAGTTCCAGGAAGGCAGAAGTTTTTTCTTTTGTATCACTAATGTGTCACTGACAAAAAAGTATCTGACACATGAAGGAACAAAATATCATTTGTGGCTTGTTTTACTTTGAATTTCTTAATAAGTATAACTTAGTTGACAGGATTAATTCTGATGATTAAAGATAACTAGCAGTAAGGAAATCTAAAGGAGATATGAAAATCTGTCCAGACTTTTAATGTTTATCACTTGTAATTTAAGGTCAAAGGGAAAAATTGGATTATTTTATTGCAGTCATTTAGCTCAGTTATAAGCTCTTGGATAAAATAGTCTAAAATTGCTCATAGCATTGAAAATAAATAATGCACATATTTATTTTGTAGCCATCATTTGGTTATTATATTAGATCACCAGAGAAGACAGAACCTGTTGCTTTAATAAGAAAATCTGATGCATCAAAAAGTAATTTGGAAAAAGAAATAACTCATCTTAACCATGATCAGTTTTCAGGTAATTGATTAAATGAAGGAGTTTTTAGTTACCTTTTTTTCTTAGCCTGTAAATTAGTTGTTGTGTGATTGTTCTTTATGAGTAAAAATGTATTCACTTGGGTTTTGATTGTTCTTTATGAGTAAAAATGTATTCACTTGGATTTTTTTCTGTATTATAGATTGTTTTTTATGACATTGGACATTCAATTACAAGTTTAAGCAAGTCAGCCAAAATTTGCCTACTTTCAAAAAAAATAAAAACAATAAATGAACTTGTTCAAATGGCTAGTTAATTTTGGCCTACTGTGTTATAAGGTTAATGAATTATAGGCATTATGTTTATTACTTAGACCTACAACTGTTTTGAGATTTGGATTATGATGGTCTAAATAGGATAAACATCTATGGTAAATATTTAAAATAAAACTTTCTTGCTCAGCATACAGTATCTAGCAACTAGGTTTTGCTAGTACAGTACCTGGTGACACATATAAAGCTGGACAAGATATGCTCCATCTCTTTCAGGGTCTGTTTTCCTATTGGAAAATTGTGATAAAGAAACTGTATTTATAGTTAGTTGATTTTCTACTAAACAAGTTCTCATTTACTTCTAGTAAAGAAGTTCATGTTTTCAAATTCAGGCTTTTTTTTTTTTTTTTTTTTTTGGTGACGTGCTTAAAGCTGAAAAATATTAAATGTCAGTATTTGCAAGAGAGAGTTTAAAACCTACAATCAACATAGGAAGGGGGAGGTATCCCTAAAACCAATTAATGATATTGTGATTTAAAGAATAAAAATAAATATATTAAAAATAATAAATCTACAATCTTCAAAATTTAGATTTTGTAGAATTGATCCAAATCAACAATGCTGTGTTCTTAAATGTATGCTAACTGCTATACATTTAAACAGTTTTTGGGTTTTTTTTTTTTGAGGATGATTCATACTGAGTGTCCAGAGACTTATTTGGCAAATAAACATGTTGAGGGTTCTTACTCCACCGATTATTTATGTGAGATAGCATGTAGATGTAAGTTAAATACTGAATATTTTCTACAGGAGATTTAAATGAACGATCTGAGGCACAGCTAAGTGAAAGCTCAGTTACACTTCAGGCTGAAGAACTGGAGAATATTTCACAAATGGATGAAAATGATGTGACATTAACCAACAATACCACAGCAGAGGTATTTCATTTTATTTATTTATTTGTTTGTTGTTTGTTTATTTATTTTTTATTTAATAATCAAATAATTTATTTATATATAAATTTCACATCTTTGTAATCCCCAGGATTCACTCCCCCACTCTCCCTGATCATTCCCCAGCTGTCCTGCCTCCCGCCCCGAGTTGTGTACTTCAATTTGGTTGTTAGCTTGTTTTGACTTTTCTTCATCTAGTTTGTCATTTTACATTGATGAGTAATATTCCATTGTGTGTATATATACCACATCTTTTTCATCCATTCATCTGTTTTGGGACATTTCATCCACTTATCCATTCATCTGTTTGGGGACATTTAGGTTGCTTCCATGTCCTTACAATTATAAATAGTGCTGCAGTAAACATTCGGGCACAGGTCCCTTTGTATCTATATTGAGGCCTCCTTTGGGTAGATTCCCAGAAGAGTGATTGCTGGGTCAAATGGTAGTTCCATTTTCATTAGTTTGAGGGTCCTCCACACTGTTTTCCATAGTGGCTGAACCAGTTTACATTCCCACCAGCAGTGTAAGAGTGTTCCTTTCTCTCTACATCCATGCCAGCACTTGTTGTTGCCTGTTTTTTTGATGTGGGCCATTCTCACTGGTGTAAGGTGGTATCTCATTGTGGTTTTGATTTGCATTTCCCTGATTACTAGTGATGTTGAGCAATTGTTCATGTGCTTGTTGGCCATTTGTATTTCCTCTTTGTAGCAGTGTTTTTTTAGTTCTTCTCCCCATTTTTTGATTGGGTTTCTTGTTTTGTTTTTGTTTAGTTGTGTAAGTTCCTTGTGGATCTTTATCAATCCTGTGGAGGGCAAAAATTTTTCCCATTCCAATGGGCTTCTTTTAGTTTTTTCTGTTGTCTCTTTTGCTGTACTTAGTTTGATGTAGTCCCATATGTTTATAGTTTCCTTAATTTTTTTTTTTGCCATCTGTAGATGTTTCCAGAAAGGGATTTCTGAATTGTAATTCATGAGTAGTTTTGCCTAGGTTTTTTTCTATGTATGTTATGGTTTCAGGTCTGACATTTAAGTCTTTGTCCATTTTGCGTTGGTTTTTGTACATGGTGTGAGGATGTTGTCTTGGTCTATTTTTTTGCATGTGTCTTAGTCCAATTTCCTCAGCACCATTTATTGAAGAGACTATCTTTGTTCCAATGTAAGTTTTTCCCTCCTTTGTCAAAGATTAGTTGAATACATGTGTGGTTTTATTTCAGGGCACTCAATTCTGTTCCACTGGTCTGATTGCTGTTGTATCAGTACCATGCTGTTTTAATTATTATGGCTTTGTAAAATAACTTGAAATCTGGAATAGTTAGGCCTCCATTCTCTCTTTCTTTGACTAGGAGGCTTCTTAATATTCAAGGTCTTTTGTTATTCCATATGAACTTCTGTAATTTTTGTTCTATCTCTTTAAAGAATGTCATTGGAATTTTTATAGGGATTGCATTGAATCTGTAGATTGCTTTTGGTAGGATGGTCATTTTGATGATGTTAATTCTTCTAATCCACGAGCAGGGAATGTCTTTCCATTTCCTTATGTCTTCCTCTATCTCTTTTAGGAGTGTTTTAAAGTTTTCTTTGTATAGTTCTTTCACATGTTTTGTTAGGTTTATTCCCAGGATTTAATTGTTTTTGGTGTGATGGTAAATGCGATGGCTTTTTTTATGTAATATTTTTATTTTTGGATTTTGTACAATACATGATTGCATAATTGTTGATCCCCATAGGATTACCCACCTACCACTCTCCCTCTGGTCTCTGGGCCTCCTTTCTTTTTGTTGTTTGTCCACATTTAGCCCTTCAGTCTTTTTTGTCTTTTTTTTTAAATATCTTCATTGGCCATTCCAAGCACCTTTGGCTTGTATCCATGTTTCTTGTTTCTTGGTGAGCCTGCGGGATGGCTTTTTTTTATTTCTTTTTCTTCTTCTAGGCTTTTTGCATATAAAAAGGCTACTGACTTCTGTGTGTTCATTTTGTAACCAGCTACCTTACTGAACTGTTTCATTGTTTCAAGAAGTTTTTCTGTAGATTTTTTGGGGTTCTTACATAAAGAATCATTTCATCTGACTATAATGATAGCTTCAGTTCCTCTTTTCCTATTTGTATCCCTTTTATATCTTTCTCTTGCCTTATTCTAGAACTTCCAGTACAATATTAAAAAGTAGTGGAGTGGACATCCTTGCCTGGTTCCAGATCTTAATTGGAATGATTTTAGTTTTCCCCCACTTAAGATGATGTTTGCTGTAGGTTTGTCATAGATGGCTTTTATTATGTTGAGGTATGTTCCCTTGATCCCCAATTTTTCAAGGACTTTTATCATAATTGGATGCTGAACTTTGTCAAAATCTTTCTCTGTATATATTGATATGATCATGTGGTTTTTGTTTTTCTTCTTGTTGATGTGGTGGATTATGTTAATTGATTTCCAGATATTGAACCATCCTTGTGCCCCTGGGATAAATCTCACTTGGTCATTGTGAATATGCTTTTTAATGCATCATTGGATTCAATTTGCTAGGATTTTGTTTAAAATGTTTGCATCCGTGTTCATTAGGGAAATTGGTCTATAGTTTACTTTCTTGGTGCTGTACATATTTAGTTTTGGTATGAGTGTGATGTTTGCTTCAAAGAATGTGTTTGGGAGCTTTCCTTCTTTCTCAATTTTTTGGAAGAGTTTTAGTAGAGTAGGTGTTATTTCCTCCTTAAATGTCATGTAGAATTCATTTGTAAAGCCATCTGGTCCTGGGCTCTTGTTTTTTGGGATTTTTTTATGACTGCTTCAATTTCACTGCTTGTGATTGAATTATTTAGGTTCTGTATTCTTTCTTTTTTCAATTTTGGGTGGTTGTATTTTTCCAAGAATCTGTCCATCTCATCCAAGTTGTTGTATTTGTTTCCATATAGGTGTTCACAGTAGTCTCTGACTATCCTGTGGACTTCTTTTGTGTCTGTTTTAATTTCTCCTCTTTCATTTGTGATTCTGTTCCTCTTCTTTTTGTGAACTTTGCAAGGGGTTTATCAGTTTTATTTATTTTTTCAAAGAACCAGCTCTTTGTTTTGTTGACCTTCTGGATAGTCTTTTGGTTTCCAGGTTATTTATTTCTTCTTTTATTTTTTTTATTTCTTGTCTTCTGCTGGGTTTTGGCTTTTCCTGTTGCTCTTTTTCTAGTTTTTCGAGTTGGGAGATGAGGTTTTTTTTCTTTGTATAGCTTCTTGGTTTTTGATATGGGCCTGTATTGCTATGAACCTTCCTCTTAGATATGCTTTTGCTGAGTCCCAGAAATTTTGAAATGTTGTGTCATTGTCATTTGTTTCAAAGTAGGTTTTAATTTCTTCAATTACCCATTCTTCATTTAGTAGCATAGTGTTCAGTCTCCAAGTATTGGACACTCTTCTTGCTATCTCTTCCTTGTTAATTTCTAGTTTGATGCCTTTATGATCTGAGAAAAAAGTTGGTATAATTTTAGTTTTTGTATATTTATTCAAGTGTGTCTTGTGTCCTAATATGTGGTCAGTTTTAGAGAAGGATCCATGTGCATTTGAAAAGAATGTGTATTCTTTCTATGGGAGCACAGTGTCCTGTATATATCTATGAGGTCCATTTGGTCTAATTCTTCTTTTAAAACTTTTGTGTTCTTGTTTAGTTTTTGTTTTGTTGATCTGTTCTATGGTGAGAGTGGGGTGTGAAAGTCTATTATGTATGTGTTTTAATCAATATTTGTTTTCAGTTCTGCTAGTAGTTTTCTTATGAATCTTGGTGCTCCCTCGTTTGGTGCATATATGCTGATGATTGTTATGTCTTTTTGGTGAGTTGTATCCCAAGCCATTAGGTACTGACCATCTTTATCCTTTGTAACTTTTTATGTTTTGAAATTTGCTTTGTCTGCTATGAGAATGGCTACCCCTGACTTTTTTGGGCGGGCTGTTTGCTTGTAGGATTGTTTTCCATCCTTTTACCTTCAATCTATGGTTATCTTTGGAGATTAGATGTGTTTCCTAGAGGCAACAGAAAGTTGGGTTCTGCCTTTTGATCCAGTCTGCCACTCTGTGTCTTTTGATTGATGAGTTAAGACCATTGACATTTAGAGTGATTAATTTATGTTTGAGGTTCTAGAGTTAGTTTTCTGGTAGACATTTTGAGATTCCCTTGGTTTCGTATTATGTTCGTTCTATTTATTCTTCTGAGGGTTTTGGACTTGAGACTTCTTGCAAGATTTCTTGGAGTGAGGGTTTGGTGGTAGTAAATTTCTGGAAATTTTGTCTGAGAAGATTCTAATTTTTCCTTCATAGAAGAAGGACAGCTTTGCAGGGTAGAGTATTCTTGGCTGGCTCTTTTTGTCTTAGAGTTTTTTGAAGATGTGGCTCCATTCTCTCCTTGCTTGGAGAGTCTCTTCAGAGAAATCCGAGGTCAGCTTCATGGGTTTTCCTTTGTAGGTTATCTGTTTTTTTTCTCTCTAGTTATTCTCATTATTTTTTCTTTATCTTGGGCTCCTGGAAGTTTTACGATGATGTGCCTGGCTGTAGTTTTTTGTTTTTTTGTTTTTTTTTCATTTAAGTAGTTTGGTGTCCTTTTTGCTTCCTGTACATCTATTTTCATTTTGTTCTTCAGGCTTGGGAAATTCTCTTCCATTATTGCTTTAAAAAGTCTTTCATTTCCTATGTCTTTCTCTTCTCCTTCTGGGATTCTGATTATTCTTATATTCCCTTTCTTAAAAGATTCTGATAGGTATCTGATTTTTCTTTCTGTCTTCTTACTTTGTTTTTTTCTCTCTTTGTTCTCTGTATTTCTGTATCCTTTAGTGTGCTGATTCATTCTTCAGTTTCTTCTAGTCTGCTCTCATGGCTTTTCTCTGCATTTTTGAGCTCTTTCGTTGCTTCTCTTAAAAACTGTACCTCCTTCAGCTTCTTATTTAGTGTTTCAATCTCTTCTGTTCAACAATGGTAATGTTCATTTTGCTGCATTCTTTTTTATATTTTTCTACTTCTCTTATCACATTGAGTGCTTTTATCATGTTGTGTCTGATTCTTTATCTGTCATATTTCTTCGATGTCTTCCTTGTTGGTTTCAGGAGATTGTCTTTTGGTGAAGAATTGTTTTCCTTTGGACTTGCTTGAGTATTTGTATTTTTCTTCCTTCTTGTGTTTTCTCTTTGAACTTGCTCTACATATTGAGTAACTGCTGCTCCGGTATTAGTTGGCATGTTGTCGAGTATGAGGTTATGGTTATTCTGTTTTTGTGTCTGGATTATTTCTTGTTACTGTGGGTTGTTTGGGGGAATTAGTCCTTTCCTTGTCTGAGCTGGTGTCACACAGCAGCACCTGCATTTCTGGGCTTTGAGGTCAGCCCTGATATTCTGCAGATCCTCTCCACAGCAAAGATATTTTAACCCTATCAAAAGAAAACTAAAACCACATTGTCATGGTTCTTGTATGTGATCAAGATAAGGTTACATGTAAGCAATACCTACTGTATAACATATTCTCCCCTCCTCTCTCCCCTCTCCACCTCAGATTCACTTTTAAGTGTCAAATTTTTGTAAACTTTTACCAATATATGTAATAAATATACACAAGGTCATAAAACAGTCATGATATGTCACAATTTATGAACCAGTATACATTCCAGATTGAGAAAAGAGAGTATAATCAACAGCCCAGAAACCATTTTTTGTCCCTCCATAACACTGTTCCATCCTCACTTACCTGAGCACATGTTAATTTCACTGACTTCTGAACTAGAAATCATGTAACATAATTTCTCATTTTTTCATTATATTTACTGATGTAGCTATGTTAACAGAAACTTATTTTGATTATTATATTTTGTAGTATCCTGTTTTATGAGTATTTTGCAGTTAATAAATCCTTTCTGTTACTGATTTAGATCAGATGTGTGTCTTCTGTCCATATAGTACTGTTTAATATTATAGTTTACCTGAGTCTTAATAACTCATAGAATAAATCTTCTTTTATTTCTTGTTAAAAGTTTGTTGCCTATTCTTGCAACAACCCCATTTGGTGGACTTTTAATTGAATTTAATCTGCAGAACATGAATCTTCTTATCCATAAAGATTAAATGTACCTTCTCCATTTTCCTACTTTTTTTCTTAATATAGAGATTTTTGTACATCTTTTATTAGATTTCTTCCTAGGTTGCTGAAGTATTATTTTAATACTCTCTATCTTTCATTATAATCTGTTGTGACTAAGGAGAAATACATGCTTTTTGATATATTTATTTTGGTAACTCCATTATCTATATCCTCTGTAGCTTTGTTTCTCTACAATTTGGAACACATTGTCCTGAAATGTGTCAGTTATGATGAGGGGTGGACTTTTATAGGAAGCAGTTAGTGAAATATTTATTTCTGATGAGAAACCAGAAACACTGGCAACCTCAGATCACTTTAATCTGGTTTCTGGGTTTGAGGTGATTGAACTTTAGTTCATTTGAGCACCGTTATTATTTTGATTTATCTTTACTCCTAAGGTATAAACCTTTATGGTCTCATCCTAAAGCATGGATGTTTGCTATGGCCACCTCCCCACCCTCATCATTGGAGCACTCTGAACTCAAGCTTTATGTTTTTATTCCCACAAGAACAGCTTGATCAGGTTCATTATGAAGTCTTTATCCGCCGCTCTTCTCAAAGCAGCAGATCCCCACCCCCAGAAGAGCATGTCCAATTCTGGCTTACCTTTCAAGAATTCTTTTTCTCTTGTATTTTGATCCCATAGTTTTTCACTGCTTTTTTAGCTCTATAGTGCCTTGTTCAAGCTATTTTTGGATGTGCTTTCCATATCTAATTGCTCTCAGTAAAAGGTTGATTTGCATTACCTCGCTATTACTAGAAGTCTTAACTTGCATTTTATAACATTAGTTTTATGCTTCTTTGCTCTTGGTTCCATTTCATTTTTTTACCCATGGATTCTATTTATGTGCTGCTTATGAAAATTTCTGTCAGTTGAATTAGACTTGCAAGTAAGTACTTGCAAGCTCAGTAGCTTTGTAATTTCAGTATTTTATTTTTTTTTGTCTCTAACGCTTGAAGATTTTAATTGTTACTAATTTATTAAGCTATAATTTCTTTCTCCTATTAAATCTTGTATACTACTTGACCTGGGCACGGTGGCTCGTGCCTGTAAGCTTCAGCCTATGAAGCGGCTGGGGCCAGGGATCATAGTTTGAGTCCCACATGAGGCAACACAGTGAGACTTAGTCCCCAAAAATAGCTGAGTGTGGTGGCACACAACTGTAATCCCAGCTACCTGGGAAGCTGAGGCGGGGGATCACTTGAGTCTGTGGCACCCTGGGCAACATGAACCTGTGGTTCCATGGGCAAAATAGCAAGACCTAGTCTCAAAAAAAAAAAAAAAAAATCTTGTATAGCACTTGTAAAGATATGTACATTATGTACATTATGTACATGTCCATGAGACTGAGGTAAAATTATCTGATGTAATTTTTTTTTTAATTTCTAGGATGTGTTTTTCATGAACAATAAAGGAAAGCTAGCTGATGATAGTGATTCTGTGCTAAGGATAAGTACCATTGCTTCAGCCATTGCAAATGCATCAGTGAATACTGATCCTTTCCAACTTGCTGCCATGATCAAGGCACTTTCAAATAAGACTAGAGAGAAGACTTTTCAAGAACCTGATAAACAAAATTGTTCCATTGTATCTCATGTATCACCTAATGATTTAGAAAAAAGTAATGGATCCAGCGCATTTGATGTGGAGAAATACCTTAAAAAAACAGAACTCAGTAGATATGAAGGTGGACTGGAGAACTTTTCAAGAGTTGATAAATCTGATATTTGGAATTTATCTTTGACAAAAGAACATACTACTACACAGTATAACCATACAGTGAACTTGGGTGTTAATAATACAAGTGAAAGGCAACCAGAAGAAAATGTAGCAGCTATTTTTTGTGATGGAAGTAGAGAGAGCGCAAACCACAAATCCCTTAAAACAGTAAGCTTTTCAAATTCAGTTCCTGCAAATGTAAGAGAGAATGAGAGTACAGTAGTTGATGTGAAGACCTGCTCTGTTGACAGCAAATTACCAGATATTGGTAACAGTGAAAAAACTAGTTCAGTATCTACTCCAGCATCTAATAGTTATTCTTTAGTAAGAAATCCCAGAGTGGCAGACCTTTGGCTCTTAGAAGAATGTGAAGAAATACAAAATAGTGGAGAAAGTCAGAGCCAAAAGGAATATGTTAGAGAAACAAGCAGTAGTGAAAAGCACGTGACTTTTGAAAAACATCCAATGATTTCATCTAAAATTGTTGGTAAGTACTGAAGGAATTGATCACACTCACAAAATTACACAGTGGTTTTTTTTTTTTTTTTTCTTTGTTCTCATTGGGAATACACCTTTCTAATAGATTTGAGAAATCCTTCCCCTGAGAATGCTGGACTTTGCTCAGAGGACGACCAGGAGAGCTTCAGACCCTCCACTTCACCACTCAGTCATTCTTCTCCTAGTGAAATTTCTGGAACAAGTTTATCAGGGTGAGTGCTTACCTGTGGGGTTTTGTTTGTCTTTAATAATAAAATACTTGCTCAGTATAGGAGAATTGAAAACTAGTATGTAAAAGAAATTTATCTATAGGTTAATCTCTTAGAGATGAGCTTGAAAGAAACTTGCAAAATATTTCTTTCAAGCTATTTTTCTGTACAAATTTTTTTATTTTGCTTTCTTTTACAGAGTATGATTCTCTGTATTTAAAAGAAAGATACTAATGTCACAGACTACATAAAGAATGTCAACATTTATTTACTACTCCTGGTCGATAGTTAATTTTGCACTTTAATGAATTGAGTTGAATAGCTTTAGCAACAAGATCTTTTTCTGGGCTTTGGTCTCCTAGAATAGATTTCTAGAAAAATCACAGTGAAAATTTTAATGCTCTTGAAGTAATTTCTAAAACACTTGTACTCCCACCATAAATATATGATGAATGTGTCCACATCCCTGTTTTCTTAACATTATTTTAAATAACTTACAAGTTGGATATTTTTTTCTATCTTACAGCATTAGTTTGCATATTATATGTCTAATCTCAAACTAAAACAACCTTTAAGTTCTTAGAATGTTTTAAAATCTAATTTTTTGAGTGGGTATAAGTTAACATTGTTCAAAAATAAGAGTGTGTGTCTCCTGTGCTATTCTTCATCCACCTAATTCTAATTCCCTCACTAGGAAACTGTTGTTACTAGTTTCTTAGATTTTCTTCTAGAATTTCTTTATGCATGTGTAAGCAAATAAGAATATTCTTATTGTCATCCCTTTCTATACTCACTGTAGAATGTTTTATTCATTTATGTTATTACATGGTTATTAGAACTATTTGTTTAACTATCAGTTGAGATATTTGTTAATATATTTATAGAATAAATTCCCAAAAACAAAATTGTCATAGAGTGTGTCATTCATGTTCACAATTTTCCATCAGCAGTTTAGGAAGGGCCTGTTTTATCAGTCAACTAGTATATACTGAAGAGACTTTCAGTATTACTTTAGTTCATATTTTTTAAGAGATGAACATCTTTTCCTTTATATTTTCATTTATTTTCTATCAAATATTCATTTGTTTCCTTTTTTTCTCAAGGTTTTTCAGTCTTAAAAATTCATTTCTAGAAGCATTTGATGTGTTAGGTAAAATGAATAACAAACAAGCATTTGTGAAATGAATTTGTGATATATGTGCTATGAATTGATACAAATTATATAGTTCTTAGTTCTTAGAAGTTTTTTTTACTTGTATTTTTTACCATTCAGAGTTTAATTGATGAATATTTTTCTTTATGGCTTTTAAAAAAGATATTATCTATTTCTCTGTTGAAAGATTTTTAACAACATATACATATATGTGTACTTATATGCATGAATATGTAAACAACAAAAGATTTTAAAAGTTAAGATTTTTGCAAGCAGAATATTTATAGAAATAATGAAATTAATAAAATTGTTCAATATTTTGAAACAAATATATATAATATTTGATTTCAAAGTTACCTGCTATTTCCCCAGCTGCATTTGTAGTCTTTTGTATTCATCAAAAATGGTCTGGTATGTTATATATAGCTAAATATCAATGGAGTACTGAAGTTCTTTCATCTTTAATGACTCCTCAGTTCCTCATTCTTCAGCTCGTTTTCATAAATAAACATCCACCTCTTATTTAATAGTTAATTCCCTATTTTAAAGAATATTAGAAATCATCCAACCTAATCAAGTTTGAATATCACTTGACAGTGATTTGTCATCATTGATGCCTTCCATTGATTTTTTTCCTCTTTTTTTCCACTGGTATTTGTTAAAAACGTGTCTAAGTATTTTATTTAAGCAAATATGTAAAGAATTCTATATGGAGTATAAAAGGAGATGCTATTAAATACTTAAGTAACCACTAGACAAATGCTAGTAGTTTAAAATTATCAAATATTATTGTTAAATGTGATTTGCACTTCTTCTGACATTTGTTTTGCCAGCTCTTAAGTGATGGTCTTTGAATCATTGTATTAATTGTATTGATTTTCCTTGGCAAGCATAACAAAATGCCATAATCTTGGCAACTTAAAACCGCAGAAATTTATTGCCTCATAATTCTGTACATTAGGTGTCCAGGGCTCAGTTCTCTCTGAAGCATTAGGTAGGGTCCTTCCTTGCCTCTTCCATCCTCTGGTAGCCCTCCTGACTGATTGGCTTATAGATGTATCACTCTGATCTCTGTCTCTGTGTTCACATGGATCACTTTCATCTGTTCTGTGTCCAAATTTCCCTCCTCTTAATTTCTTTTTGTTTTCTATTTTATTTTGTTCTTTAGGTTACAACCTCTGTGTTATTATTTTTTTCCCCTCCCTCCTCCCTCTGGTGCCCCTTCCATTCTCTCAAACCCCACTCATTGTTGTTTATTAATTATGCTAAGTCCATTAGTCTCTTTCCTATGGTAGTGTCTTTTCTCTGGGTGAGGGACTGCATTATTGGATCCAAGTGATGCTTGCTGTTAAATTTTCAGTCTTAAGTTTGTGTTGGGTGGCCAGGTTATATTAATTTGTGATCTGTCCATGTTTTCTTGCTGCAGGCTGTCCTCTCCAATCCCATCTCCATTGCTTTGCTGCTTTTCCTTATGACTCTGGTGTCAGACTTAGGGGGTCTTGCCCACAGCCAGTGTTGATCAAGAAGTTTTTCTGTGAGTTCAGGCTTCTGCGAGTAGCCTTTGAAGATCATCTCCTCTGCTTCAGTTTGCAGTTTTGATGTGGGGCCCATTATCTCCTCTTTGGTCATCCTCTCTCTCCTGTAATGAGGGGAGGTTGTGATGCTCTCCTTGAATATATCTCCAAAATGAAGTCCCGGGTCTTGGCCCGGCAAGCGCAGAAGTGTGCATGGTGACATCGTGTCTCTATGGTTGTTTTTCTGGTCTTGCATGCACTGGTTTACTTGGTTGACCATCTGCTGTGTCCAGCTCAGGCCTGTGGGCTAGACTTTTACCTGGTCCCTGACCCGTTCTATGTTGGGGTTGGTGTTGCACATATTCTGGATCCTCTGAAGTTTAGCTGGAGTAAGAAGTAAGAGAGAAATGGAAGGGGCCTTCGCTCCCCCCTAACCCCCACTTGCCCCTGGCTTAGGGGCTGGGGGCTAGACTGCATTGCCCAAGCCTGCTGTAAGTGGCTGCCCATCAGCTGCCATTTACTGGCAGGTGGGGCCTGCTACCCCACCCCGTCCCCCCTCCTAGGGGACTCACCCAAGAGGCCTGGCCCCCCTCACTTCCCGCTGGCAAGGGAGCTCCGAGAACCAGGATCTGGGCCGCAGGCAGCTGCCTATCTGCCTGCTGGTTATAGTGATAATTTCATTGTTAATTCATTCCCGTTGGATTAAGGGCCCAGCCTACAATGACCTCATCTAACTGCAGTGACTCCATTTCAAATAAGATCACATTCTGAGGCACTGGAGGTTAGAACTTCAGTAAACCTTTTTTGAGGAATATAATTCAACCCATAATATCTCTCACCAATGTGAAAATTTATTGTATTTATTCTCAGTATTAATTCCCTTTCTCCTTTTCTACTCCTTTTTTACTTGGCAGTTCATTTACATTTTGATTTATTACTTACAAGTTATTAGTTTTTTATAGTTAAATATATTCAGTTCTTGTCATCAATTATTTTCTCTCAAAGTTGACTGAACTGTGTGTACCCTGTGGTAGTTTGTGTAAAGAAGGACTAATGAAAGCAGTAGTCCTAATGTTCTTTTATGTTTATAAGTTAATCTGTGAAATTTGTAATTAAAGAATGGAATGACTATGTCTAACTTATTTGACTTTCTTCCCATAAGAAGAAAGTAGAATTGTTATATTCTCTGTAGAATATAAGAGGGAAACTCCAGGGTCCCCTAATTCTCTTTGCCTCAGAATTGGCTTGATCTTTTTTTTTTTTTTTGGACATGAAAATTTTCTTAGTGTTTGTTTCAATGACAGTCTCAGTTTCTGTCTTCCTTTATTGTCCTCTTTCTTTTTTTTAAAAAATTATATAAAGATTTGTTTACATTTCTTTTTTTCTTGCCCTTTAGGATGTCGCTCCTTCCCTTTCCCCTATCTCCTACTCTGGTCACACCATCATTTCTTTCACTGCCAGTTATTAATCAATTTTTAGTCCATTGGATTCTTCCTTTTCTGGAGCAGTGTCCTTTTGCCAGATGTGGAGTGTTTTCCTGGGACACAGTGGTCTTTACTCAGTTTTCCAGATGTATCTTTGTTACAGTTAGCCAGTTCATGCATGTTTGTATCCTTTCAATGTCTCCTCCTTTTTTCTGGTAGTCTTCTCCAACCCAGTTTCTGTCACATTTTGCTGCTTCTCTGTTTTATAGTTTAGTCTCTGGTGTTGGGAGTATTTCTCCCAGCCAATGTCTACATTTAAAGTTCTTGATCAGGATAGGTGCTGGTGGATGGTTGGTCAGGCTCGTTGTGGGGCCGCTGCCCTGTCTCTGTGGCTTTCCTTTCCCCGTGAAATGGGAAGGTACCTAGCTCACACTGATGGCATCTCTGAACTGGTAATACCATTTTCCCATCTGTGGGAGTCTCATGGGTGTATTTCTAAGACAACTTGTCACTATAGTTGGTCTCAAAGCTCTGTGTCCCCTGCATCTGACATGTTTGTTTGTCCTGCACCTTAGTTCTTTCTCCTCACTTCCATCTTCATGTGTATCTGCTGCTGAGTTTAGTGATTTTGTTGTTCCTGGTGAGGATTGACTGGATTTGGAGCAATCCAGAGGGGGTGATAATGACCTCCCTTCCCCAAACTCCATTCCCTTTACCCCCTCCTGTTGACCTGTCAGCAGCACCCCCTCCTCCCCATTCTGATGGAGTCTACAAGGAGAAGACAGAGCCTCCAGGGGTATAGGTGGCCCCTGAGGGAACCAGGTGAAAATGTGGGGTTCTCTAGAATTGACTTGATCTTTTAGTAAGCTTATGCCAAAGATGTTTTGTCTTTATGTCTAGTAATTTTATTAGTCACTCTGTGTTGACTCTTCATAATTACTTTGCCTTGTCAAAGGTATACCCTTTGAATATGTGATTCAAGATTTCTTTTATTTAAGCAACTTTTTAAAAAAACCATTTGGTACAATGTTTGTCTCTTACATCCCCATACCACTTTGAGGAGTGCCAGTGGTGTATATGTGGGATCTATTTTACTTAACCTCCACATTTATTTCTTCTCTAGTCCTTTCTTTTTAAGAACCGTTTACTTTGGAATAATTTGAGACTTAAAAGAGTTTGTAAATATAGTACAGGACAATATGATATGCCTTTTACCTAGTTTCTCCTGGCGATTACATTATTGTAGCAGTATTATCACCAAGAACTTGTCATTAGCAAGATGTGTAGTTAGAAATCAGTATCATTTTAACACAAATACGAATTTGTGTAAATACCTTCGCAAAAATAGGAATGGAGCTTTCCTGCCATCCAGTGATCTACCTCTTTCTTAATTTGTTTCATTTTACTTGTATTTTACATATCTGACCTCTGGATTCCTGAGTGTTTTCTGTTAATATCTACTTCCCTCTGTACTTTCTAACTTTATCTGTTCTGTTTGGTTTGGTTTTGTAAATTGTATATCACAGCACTTAATAAAATCTCTTTATAAAGAACACATGATTTTGATTTTCTCCTTCACATTGCCCTTTACTGCAGAGACTGTGCTGGTCTGCATGGTTTCACTGTTGAATCTGCCTGTTTTCCCTTGTGTTTCTAAATTAGTAACTTATGCATTAAATGAAGCATATATTGGGGTGGAAAACTAAGCTTTCTCATGAACTTCACAGATGTTTACCTTTCTGAAGTGGCCATGGAATTGGTAAGCTTTTTCCACTTATGTAAGCTAACCAGACACTACACTTTTCTCCACTCAGCCTGGGGGCCCTGGGGCAATCAGGGTTTACAGAGAAAAGGCAACTTTATTATCAGAACTAAAGTTGCTGGAGAAGTGAAAAAGAGAAATGATGTTGCTTAGCTTATGTATTTTGCTGCCAGAGTCACTAAAGCAAATACTTCTTGAGATCTCTTGATCTGTATCTGGCATATAGAATAATTTGTGACTCCTTCAGGGGCACAGTTGAGACTGATAGTTGACTGTCATATTTTAACCAATCCCAGTTTTAGGATTTTATTGCAGTATTGTTTTTATTCATGTATAAATAATGTAATCAATGTATACAATAAAGTGCTCAGATCTTTGACTTCTCATGCAGTGAATATTTAGTATACAACTATATAAACACTACCTCCTAAAATATGTAAAATATTTTTATCATGCCATTAAAATTCCCAATCAGTTTGTCTCTATCCCCCATGCCCGCCCTGATATCTGCTCTGATTTTTATCATTATAGTTCAGATGTCCTCTTTACATTCCACATAAATGGAATCATACATTCCATTTTTTATATGTCTAGCTTCTTCCTCTTAACAAGTTTCATCCCTACTGCAAGTATTAGTTGCTAATTCAGTTAATCACTGCATAGAGTCCATTGCACTAATATGCTACATCCTGTATTTCCACCCTTCTATTACTCAATAATTAGCATCTTAAGCCTAGTTTATGGTTCCATTTTATTTACCTATTTATTCTATTTTAAAAGGACAGGTTTATTAGGAAAAGAAAAGGAGAAGAAGCTATATAGGTACAAGAGGCCATAAAGAAGTGCTGACTCCATTTTATGTTCCTTTTATTTCTGTCTTATAATTTTCCTGTCAGCTTCCAGTGAATTTATCAGCATCTTTTTGTTGATTTTCCTAAATTATGACAGTTCTTCCTTCAACTGAGGGAAGTTGTAGTTTCTGTTCCCATTGTTTATTTTTCATGTCTCCTCTTTTTGAGTATATACTCCCTTCTCTAGTCATGTATGATTATTTTTTTTCCTCATTTTTATTTTTCTATATGGTCACTGTTGCAGAATAGCTGTTAAGTGTTTATTCTCTGGATCATTGATTTTCTGAACTATCGATTATCTTCTTTGTTCCCTTGTGAACTTGCTTTATTTTCAATTTTTTATTGAATTCCTCCTTTAACTACTTATTGTAATGAATTGAACTATTTTTACCAGCAGTATCTGTTTTCCATTTTTTTTCACTATCTATGTGATTCTTTTTCTTTTTTCATCTTTACTCATTGAGGATAAGAATATTTGAATACTCTGTTCTGTATGAGGTATTTGATCATTTTTTACTGAAGGAATTTCTAATTAACATTATATGGTTATTGCTTTTCTCACAGTAGTTTACCAGATGTTTTCAATAGGATTATAATTTACAATTTTAGATAAGGGTGAAAAACTAATCCATGGTTGAATTATTAAATATAAGCAATTGAACAGAGTCTGTAGACTCTGTAGCAAGATTGTAGACAAGCAGGAGTGACTTTTTACTAGTGTGAATATAAAGGAATGAACAACTCCAGTTACAAGGTATATGTCTTTCAGTTGTGTTTTAGAACCTTTTGATTCAGAAGCTCATCTTCACAAGCCCCCCTGTGAGAGTGCATTGTGTCAGTCAGTGTATCCGGAGGATACTATGAGCAGGCTGACTTATGTATCTGAACACGGTAGCGTCTATCCCACCACAGACTCAGACCATGACCTTGAGGACGCACAGGTGGGCAGCACTTTATTATTGCTTTAGCAGGGATTCTGTCTCTCAATCTTAATATTGTAGGGTTCAGACTATAGTTCAAATCTGCATAACAAATGTGTGTAACTTCTGATGCTATTTTGCCTGTAAAGTATGTGTGTATGTGTATCAGACAGCTACTAGTGGACATTAGAGGTACAAACAAATTTTAGCATATTGGTTAAGAACTGAATTATGGAGTTAGATGGTTTTTCCTCTACTACTTTCTAATCCCATTTTCTCATCACTAAGGAGAGAAAATGGTATGAAGACAGAATGCCTGACATCAAGAAGTCATCCCTGAATTCATATTAACTGGTGTTATTTATTAAAAATATTATTGTTGTTATTTATCATTGATGTTGATGACTAGTAAATAATCTGTTCTTTTTTTCCTTTAACTGTTCTTTTTTCTAAAACTTTGGCCCAGGAGTAATTTTCAAACCAAATACAAAGAAGAGTGAAAGTTAAGAGTGTTTTAACTTATGCAGATTTGCAACTGATCTCTGCAAAGCTGTAGATGTCATCCTAAGGTGATTCAGTATAAAGAAATGAATATATGAATTCATCGTGCTTTAGGAGAACAGAAAACATAACTTTAGACATTAGGAGACACTTAGTAATCATCAAAATTAGCCTCTTCACGCAGCAGGATTGAGAGAGTCTAAGAGCGTCTTTGCATTGATTCTTAAGCTCATTTCTGTATGACTTGAAAGCTTGATTGTCTCCAGTCCTTTCTTATTAATTTACTTAGATTTTTGTTGTACAGTTTATAGATTCCTCAAATTTGCACAAAATTAGTTGCCTCTGGTCTTATAGTTAAGTAAATTTTTACAGAGATATAATTGATATTTATTCCTTTTTATTTTCTTCTATTATAGTAATATTTTTATAAAACTATGAATTATGTATATCACAACTATTTTTGATGAAGCTAGAGTTAATGTTGTGTGACCCCTATTATTTGAGATTGTGTCAGCATGTTTTGAATTTCTAGTCAGTATATCTAATATTCAGTGGATTATTTCTTTAAACTGTTTGTCACACCTAGAATGATCTCACCAATGAGTTGAGCACTACAATTATTCAAGCCAGCCCAGTTCCATCAGGGGAACGGACTGTGGAGAAGTTGAAAGAAAATGTTCCTTCTCAAAATAGAGGAAAAGGAGCTTTAGCATATATTATTCAGAGCAACTCAGATACAGAAAAAGTAACTGAAACTACTTCACTGAATAGCAAACCTAACTTGAGTTGGAGTAAAGATCTTTCCTCCAAAAGTGAAGCTCTATCAGAGACCAGTGCATTAGGTTTGACCTCAGATCTCAGTGAACTGGATCAGGTCAACCTGGCTCTCCTGAGCAAGTCAGGCCTCAGCCACCCAGCTGTGGCAGTGACAGCACACCTTCCTGTGTCATGTCAGGTTTCTGTGAACAAGGGCCAACGAGTAACTTCTGAAGACATGTCAACAGCTGAGAGTGCATTAAGTGACCAACCTCCTCATCAGGTGACCTCTGGATGTCCGTGTGCCCCTGTTTCCAGCACTGCAACGCATGGCTGTGCACCCAAGAAGCAGAACATACCCACTGTGGTGCCTCCATGCCTGACTGGACATAGTGTCACCAAGGCTCCTTATGCCCATCAGTGTTTGGGGATGCTACCTTCTGCGGGAAATGGTGCTTTGCTACAGTGTCATGCTGGCTGCAGCACAGTCTGTGGATTCTCAGGAAGCTGTCCTTACTCTGCTGTTGCAGGGGAACATGTTCAGAAAAAATCTGTTGCCGTGGGAATTCATCTAGGACAGAATATCAACTCTGGACTGATGGGCACTTCTTCCCTTTGTAATATGTACTCTAATGCCTTAGATCAGAATCTGCTAAGCACAGCAAAACCTTTACCTGTGCAGTCTGTTGGTGCAACTTGTGGAATTGAACCGTGGGATTCAGAAATAATGTCAGGATTTGGTAAGATGTTTTCTCTGCTATTTATTGTTTGCTGTTATTTAAGAGTTTTCTCAAATAAGACCACAGGATAGGTTTGTTTCAAGGAGATACTGGTTGCCCTTTATTTCTCTTAAGTTCTTTTTCTTTGTCCTGAATTGAGACTACAGACCAAAATATATTTCTATACAAGGCTCCTGAATAGCCTTAGGAAAGCACAAAAATGTAATCATATGAAAACTACTGAGATCTTTGTCTTTCTGTTTTTCTTTTCTTTTTTGTAATTGCTGAAACATTTTTCTTACATTGTTTGTTTTTGTACATTTGATTTCTCCTCTCAAGTGTGTAGTACCCATAAATCTCCCAACACCACTTCACCTATGAACTGCTACCATACTGTTTCTCTCCCCCCACCCCAATTTCCCTATATACCTGCTATGAGTGAAATTATCTGATTTTTTTCTTTTTCCTCTTGACTTATTTCCCTTCTAACACTGTGTTGCTGGGAATGACATGAGTTTCTTTTTTGGTTGCTGAATAGAATTCCATTCTGCATATGTAGTATTCCACCTCTTCTTGATTCATTCATCTTTTGGAGGCATTTAGATTGTTACTGCTAATGTAAATAATGCTGCAGTAAACCTAGTGGTGCAAGTTTCCTTCTGAATTAATGGTTTTGTATGCTTTGGGTAGATTCTTAGGATTAGAATTGCTGGTTCATATGTATATTCATTCTTTGTAATTTGAGGAATCTACACACAGCTTTCTGTAATACTTGGACCAGTTTGCATTGTAACAGATTCTTTTTTCTCCAGTCCTCACCAGCATTTGATGTTGCCAGGTTTTTAAAATATGGGCCATGGGCCATTCTCACCAGTGTGAAATAGTAGTTCATTGTGGTTCTGATATATATCTGTTGGCTATTTGCATTTTCTCTTTGGAGAAGTATCTTTTTAGTTCTTTTGCCCATTTTTTTGGCTGGGTTGCTTGCTTTATTTTTGTGGAGTTGTATAAGCTCTTTGTACATCTTTGATGTCAGCCACTTGTCAATTGTGTGAAGTGCAAATACTTTTTTCCAATATGTAGGAAATTTTGGTTGTCTCTTTTGCTGTACAGAAGCTTTTTAGTTTGATGTAGTCCCAGTTGTTTTCCTATTCCTTTATTTTCATTGCTTCTGGGATGAAAAGAACTTTCCTTGTTCAGTGTACATCCTTTGCTCCTTTGTTATGATTTAGTTGTTCATATACCTATGGTTTTATTTTGGGGTTTTCAATTCAGTTCCATTGGTCTGTTTTTATGTTTTATTATACTGTTTTAATAATTATGGCTTTGTGGTATAATTTCAAGTCTGGAAGTATAATACCTCCATTTTTCTTGATTTCACTCAGGAGAGCTTTCACTAGTGATGTTTTTTTCTTTGTGATTTCATGTGAATTTCAGCATTGTTGGTTCTATTTCTTTGAAGAGTGCCACTGTGATTTTTACCACAATTGCGCTGAATCTGTAAATTGCTTTTAGTAGAATGACCACTTTGATTAGTGATGTTAATGCTTCCAATTTTTTTCCATTTCTATGTGTCTTCTATTTCTTTTAATAATTTGTAATTTTCTTTGTATAGGTCTTTCACCTCCTTTTTCATTTTTTTTCCGTAGGATTTTTTATTTTTTTATACAATTGTAAATGAAATGGTTTTCTTATTCAGACTGGTTTTTTGCATGTGAGAGGGCTACTGAAATGGTTTATTGTTTCATTAATCTTTCTATGGAGTTTTAGGATCCTCTATAGATGTTATCTTTTTTTTTTTTTTTTTCTTTTTGAAGACTAAGTCTCACTATGCTATTTTTACCTGTGGAACTGCAGGCTCACGTTGCTCGGGGTACCACAGACTCAAGCGATCCCCAGTCTCAGCTTCCCGGGTAGCTGGGATTACAGGTGCACACCACTACATTGTCCCAAGCAGAACTTGAACCGCGATCCCCGGTCCCCACCACGGCTTCCTAGACTGCCGCTTACAGGCACACACCATCATGCCCAGTCCCTCTATAGATGCTATCTTATCTGCAAATAGTTTTACATTTTTTTCTGTTTGTATTCCTTGTATGCCTTTCTCTTTCCTAATTGCTGTCGCTAGAGCTTTCAGTATTATGTTGAAAAGCAATGATGAAAATGGACATCCTTCTTTTGTTCTAGATCTTAATGGAAAGACTTTCAGTTTTTCATTATTAAGAATATAAACTGTGGGTTTGTCATATATGATTTTTGAGGGCCTTCATCATAAATGATATTGAATTTTATTAAAAGCTTTCTCAGCATTTATTGATTTGGTCATACAGTTTTCATTTTTGATTTTCAGATGTTGAACCATCTTTATGTATACTGGAATAAATCCCACTTGCTTATGATCCATTGTTGCATTTGATTTATAAGAATTTTATTGAAGATTGGCCTATAGTTTTTCTTTTTTTGTGTTATCTGTGTTTGGTATTAATGTATTGTTTGTATCTGTGTTTGGTATTAATGTATTGTTTGGCTTGGTAGCATTCCTTCTTTCTAAAAAAAATTTTTTTTTGAAGACTAGGTCTAGCTATTTTTGCCCGTGGAACTGCAGGCTTACATTGCCCATAGTACCACGGAATCAAGCAATCCCCAGCCTCAGCTTCCCAGGTAGCTAGAATTACAGGTGTGCACCACCCCACCCAGCTATTTTTTGGGGACTAGGTCTCGCTGTGTTGCCCCAGGCAGGACTCGAACAATGATCCCAGACCCAGCTGCAACTACATAAGCTGTTGCTTACAGGCACATGCCACTGTGCCTGACTTTTTCTAAAGTTTTTGAAAGAATTTTTGTAGGATAGGCACTAGTTTGTCTTTGAATATCTGGTAGAACTCATTTGTGAAATCATCTGGTCCTGACCTTTTGATTTGGGGGAGGGTTTTGATTACTGTTTCAGTTTCACTGCTTTTTAAAGAACCAACTTTTCAGTTCATTTATCTTTTGGATTTTTTAAAGATTTTTGTTTATAACTACTGTTTATATTTTTAATATTTTCATCTAGCTTTTGGGTATTTTTGTCATTGTTCTTTTTCTAGTTGTTTGAAATGGGAGATTAGCTTATTTGGGGGGGAAGGGGAGGTTTCTTTCTAATTTCTTTCATGGTCTGTACTGCTATATACTTTCCTCGTAAAAACTGCTTCTCCTGCATCCATACATTCTGGAAAACTGTGTTGTCCTTGTTACTTGTTTCAAGACATTTTCCAATTTCTTTGATTTCTCATTAGTCCAGTAGTTATTCAGTAACAAGTTCTTCATTTTCTATGTCATAAAGGGAGTTCCTTGCTTTCTTTTCGTAGTTGATTTCTAGTTTGATACCTTTATAGTTAGAGAAGATAGTTGGTTTGATTTTGACCTTCAAGTATTTGTTGATGTTTCTCTTGTGGCACAGTACATGGTCTTTCCTGGAGAATAACCTGTGTGCATTTGAGAAAATTGTGTATCAGTTTTTTTGGGTCCAGTGTCCCATAGCTGTCCACTAGGCTCATGTAATCTAGATCTTTATTTATGGCTGTTGTTTTTGCTTATTTTTTTGTCTCATTGATCTGTCCCTTGATGAGAGTGGGTGTTAAGGTTTCCTACTACTTATGTATTTTCTCTAGTGCCTGATTTCAAAAATAATAGTAATTGTCTAATTATTGGGGGGTTCCTTCATTTGGTGAGTATATGTTAATGAGCATTGTGTCTCTATTTTATTCGCTTTGTCACTATGTAGTGGCCATCTATGATTTTTTTTTTTTACACTTTGAAGTCTAGTTTATCTAATATAAGTGTGACTGATCCTGCCTTCTTTTGGGTGCCACTTTGAAGTTGTTTTCCAACCCTTCAGTTTCCATCTATGTTAACCTTTAGCACTTCCTGGAAACAGCAGAGAGTTGGATTCTGTTTTCTTATCCAGCCTTCTGTTCTCTGTTTTTTTTTATTTGTGAGTTTAGTCCATTTATGTTTAGAGTGTTTATTAATACACTGTACTTGCCATTTTGCGTATGAACAGTTTTAATTGTTGTTCCTCTTGGGGTATAGATAGCAATCTATTCTGGCCAGCCTATTCTGAGGCTTATACAGTATCACAAGGAATACCTATGACCTGGGGCACTTTTGGCTATAGATAACTAGTCTTACATAAAATTCTCACTAACCATTTGTACTTTTCTTCAGGTGTTTCAATAACTTACATTTTCACTCTTTTTTCTTCACTCAGGGAAAGCAAGAGTTCCTAAAGAACTGAAGTTTCCTCATGCTTGCTGTGTAGGCATTGCTTCACAAACCCATCTCAGTGTACTTAATCCAACTGATCGCTGGCTACAGGTCAGCCTTGGGATTCTCAGTGTTAGTATTAATGGTGAAAAGGTAAGCTCTCTTTGTCCTTTAATTTAGCAATTGTGTTGTCATAATGTTGTATTTCTTCTCTGTGGTACTTCCTTTAATAATGGGGAATTTGTCTCCACTACTTCCCCTCTATACCTGATACCATAATCATTTGAGTGATATCTTTTTCTCCATCTCCTTTTTGTTGTATTACTTCCAGCATAAGAAGTGAAAACTGAATGTGTTTCTCATTTTACACAGTATTTATTAATCATATTTCTTTACTTATAGTCATGTAAATGCTATTACTTAAACCTCTGTTGTTGTTATTAATGGTACTTTAAACCTGATAGCAGAGTTTTTGGTTTCTGCTTTCCAGTTTTGTTGAATTTGATTGAAGATGTTACTGTGATTTTTAGGATCTGTACCTTCATTTAGTAAGGGGAATTTTTGACTATATTATTTTGCTATTTTCTTGGATGATCTCTTGAGCTACGTGGAAATTTAGTTTGTTATTAACTGTCTCATGATTAATTATAGCAGTTTAAAATTCTAGATTCTAAATTTCCTTTCATAATTACATGACTGTGTAAGCATCATATAGTAAGGAGAGTGGGAAATTTGGTTAGCACCTCTTGTTTTAGAATGTCCTGGTTTGTAGTCCTGGTTTGTGAGCTTGTAGCCCAACATTGGTGGGTGGGTTTACTGTCCCTCTTACCTCTTAGTAATAACCTTATTTATCTGATGAAGTGAGACTTTGTCTATTCTCCTCTCCTCATTTCCCAATCAATCCTCACTGATCCTGAGGTTAGATGAAGAGACGGTGATTGGAAGAAAGAATTGAGGAAGGAAATGAAATTTGAGCCTTTTGGGGGCATCTCAGAAATAGTGTTGTTTGTGGAAGTAGAATAGACAAGAAGATTCTCATTGATGGGGAGTAGGAAGGGTCAAAGTGAGTCAGAATTAGATCAGGCAGCTTCTCAAGAACCTTTGAAATAAGTCTAATTCTCCTGTACTGTACATCCAAAATTGGTGCTAGGCCATGCACAGGGCTGAGAAGTACTGCCATTACCAGTGCCCTTTTCAGGAAAAATAAGAATATAGATAACTTTGCATTAAAATAGGCTAGAGGACACAAAGTTAACTTAAAATAGCCTAGAGGACACAAAGTTAATGTCCCTTCATAATTGTGACTGGTAGTATTTTATAGATAATGTGTTATAAGACTTGTGTATTTTTTAAGAGGTCATAAATACCTGCAGTTGGTAGTTCAAGTGGTGGTAAAAGAGCTCTTAAACTAATTGATTTTTTGTTCCTTGGTTTTCATTGTGAAGTCATTTCTTTTTTTTTTTTTAACTAATATCTGCTTTATTATTATTATTATTATTATTATTATTATTATTATTATTATTATTTTACATCGTTTCAGTCCCTGGGGGGGTGAAACTGCACAAGGGGAGAGTGGGGACCAGCTGGAGCGGGTGGGAAGGGGAGGTGGTGGGTGAAGTCATTTCTTAATGGGCCTTGTGTCTTTTTTTTTTTTAAGGTGGATCTTTCAGCATATCCTTGTTTAGTTTTCAAGAATAAAATCATTGTAAGACCTCACTATACAGAAGAGATAAAAATACTTTTCATTCCATCTGATCCTGGGATTTTCAGGTGTATATTCAGTGTTGCTTCTTGGCCATTTTCAGCAGATGCTGACACAGTATTACAAGCTGAAACCTTGGCAAGCACAGTCATTCTCACTGCTATTGCTGAGACCCCTGTGATCGAGGTAACTATTTAAAAAGGTGTTTGTCATAGCTGGCATTATAATGAAGTAATATTTGGGGTCAAAAAAGAATTTGTGGGTGTGTGTAACAAAATTCTGCCAAGCTAAACATTGATTCTCAATGTATTCTTAGTTCAAAATTATTTATTTTCTCCAAATTTAAAATATTTCAATTTTCTAAAAACTTGGTAAGATGTTTATATAGCAAAGTATATCTTAAGCATAACATTATCTTCCAGTTGATTTCCATGCTATATAGTGCATTTAGGAGAGTATCCTGTTTATATTCAGGAGAGAAGTGGGGGTGAATGGGTGTGTGTGGGGTGTGTGTTTTCTTCTTACATAATTCAGGGATTATTTGCTAGCAAAAAGTTTCTCTGCCATACCTTGATGTACCACTAGGGATTTTAAACTTGAACCTGGTTAGTTGGTCCCAACTAACCTGATTTGATCCAACTAAATCAGGATTTTTTTTTCAATTTATGTTTTATTTTTTTTAATTCATTTTATTGATTTATCACTATTGTGAATTAATTGATCCCTCCTCCTCCCTCCATATCCCCCCTCTGTATCCCCCTTCCTCCTCCCTCCATATCCCCCTTCTGTATCCCCCCTTCAGTCACTCCTCCCATTTTTCTGAAAATTGTTGTTTGGTTAAGTTGATGTTTAGTTGT
>PVHY01002279.1:37498-131162 GCA_004024945.1 Uropsilus gracilis | reverse complement strand
CCAGGTGAGGCCTGGGAGAACAAGGGGTGGTGATGAGCACCTCGAGGCACAGGCCACATGTCTGGGCTGGCCGGACCCCAGAGGCTTGGTCAGATGCTCAGACCACAATCCCAGTGCCCCTGGTGGTCAAGGGAGGAGGAGGAGCCATTGCCCAGACTCTCTTGCTTTAGTCAAGTGGCCACTTCCCAGGACTGGGCCATGAAGCTGTGACCCCAGCGCCAGCACCTTGCTGCTAGCAGCACATCCTGTGCCCAGCACAGACAGGGGCATCTCAGGACAACTGGCCCAGCATTTCAGCAACCAAACCAAGAGGCCTGCACGCCAGTGCGTATTTGAGTAGACACAGGATACTCAGTGACAGACCAGGCAGGATTTTGACCATCTTCTGGTGACAATATGCCCGCGGGTGATATAAACAGGAGAAGCAAGAGGCCCTCACAGAGGAGGCCTGGAGCAAAAGGCAGGGACCCCTGCAGTCCACATGGGCTCTCGTGAGCACAGCACCCCAGCACTGCCTTCAGCCATTGAGGCCTCAGCACCAAGGGACATTCAGAAGCAGAGTCCCAGTGAAGCCAAAGCAGGTGGGTGGCAGGCAGCAAGGTGACCCTGGACCCCGCCCACGGTTTCCCAGTAAGTTACAGGGCTTCTCTGGCTGTGGGCATCACTTTTCCCATCCTGCTCCCAACTCAACATGCCAGCCCTGCCTTCTCGAGATCATCCTCCAAAGACATCCCACACACATATAAATTAAGACAAAATGAGATTCACTCCCTGGCCTGTGCCAGGCTCGTTCCCGTGACCATCCTCCAGGGACCCCAATGAGTGAGAAGACAGGCACTTTGTTCAGGGGGCGCTGAAGCATGGGGATGGTTGTGCAGTTTCCCAAGCCTGCAGGACCCGGTTGGCTGTAGGACCACCTGCAGGGCCAGGCCAAGCGTCCCTGTAAAGCTTCAGGACCCAGGAGCCAGGCACAGCTCTTGCCAAGCATTTCCAGCCAGCAGCGGGGATGGAAGGGCGACTGGATGGAGGTTGCACAGGGGCCAGAGCTAGTGCCAGCGCAACTGTGCACAGAGCATCTGCTGGCAGGTCTCCACCGGCCAGAGGCAAACATTTGTTTTGCCGAAACAAACATTTCCATTCGAAACCACGCACTGATGAAGCCATCCTGTTAAATGAACTCTGGGGTAAAGGGGCCCTCCCACTCCTGCAGAACTGCCCTCATATCTCTGCAACCAGCCCCACTGGCTCCAGTGGATGTCTAGGGTGATGGGCAGGCATGCCTGGGACACAAGTGAGACTCTGGCCACTCGGACAAAACAGCTGTTTCTCACACAGAATTTAGCAAAAAGAAAAGACTTTTCATAACTGAAAAACTACGTCAGAGCATTTAAGGATGCAGTAGGAAAAAGTCCTTTCCTATGCTGTTTGATGGGGAAGAACTTCTGTTGTGCTTTTGCTAAAACCACAACGTAACTCCAATTGATTCACTAAGCCTTTTCACATAGATTCCAGGCCGCAAGGTCAGTCCGAAGAAGAGTGGAATTAAAGGATGGAGAGAGTGCTGTGAGAAGTCCCCAGGGTCCCTCACGGGTGTGACAGATACTGGTATGACAGACAATGTTCTGTGTCAAGGATATAAGCCAAGGGCTGCTTCTGAGGGCAGAGCAGTACCATTTCTAATGACTGGATATTTTTATAAGAATCCGAAATCTTCAAATGCTTCACCCTGTCCTGACTTTTGTTGACTTAAATCTATGACTTCCACAAGATTCTTTCTGTTTGATGACTCACAGCTCCTGGGAAATGGATTTAAACTCTACCATCAGCAATTATGTTTGTTCCAATTCAGAAGTGATGATCCTTTCATAACACCCTTCCACCTCCCAGGTGGTTCAACACAACCTTTAGGGGAAAGGCAGTGCATTTCTTGATAATGTCACTGGCCTTTAATTGCTCGGGATACCAGTGAGCCTGTTAGAATGGAAAGGGGGGGGGGAAAGCATGCGTGTTGATGTACTGGATACACACACTGTGCCACCACTCCTGGCAAACAAGCAGTCACCGTAACTACTGAGATCTGAGATGAAGCAGAGCCCTCGCGCACTATGCACATACACACCAGCTGACAGGGTCCTGCTGCTGTCCCCACTCACCTCGATGCTCCTCCTCAGCTCGTCTTCCTTGGTCTGGCTCACCTGCAAAGCCTCTTCGGTTCTGCAGAACTTGTGCCTGAACTCTTCCAGACTCTTTTCGAGCTGGTGTCTTACTGCCGTGACCTACGAGAAGACACAGCATCATTTTACGTTCCCACTTTACACAAAGCACTTCGTACGTAACAGAAGGTTGTGAAGTTTTGCTCAGGCTGAGACACAGTGAAAGTCACAGTTAGTGGCAGCACTGTGACTTGACTTAAAACACCATTATGTCAACCCATGACTTCACCTGGCTACAGACTTTAGGAGGTGAGGGACTAGGGAGGAAACCACAAAGGAGAAAAATCCAACCACAAAACATAAACAACTAAATAGTAATAAGCAACAAAAAGATAGTATTAGTTGAAACTGGAAGCAGACTTGAAGGACATACAGGCAATCTATGCAAAATGCTATACCCATAATCTACCAGAAAAAAGCACATTAATGATTTAACTGAGAAAAAGGCAAGCCAACCCTAAAATGAGCAAATAAAAACAGAAAATCTTACAACAAAAAAAATGCAAACTTCTGAAAGAAATGACCTCAATAGTAATCAAGGAAGAATGAATAAAACCAGGGAGGATATTTTTCACTCCTAACTTGGCAGCATCTCTAAGCCAGGAGGATCTGGGTAGCAAAGATGGCAGGATGGCCCTCCCTCCATACCTGGCAGGGAAGGGAATAGGGGTAAGTGCTGCAGGCTGGGGCAGCCTGGCTGTGTAGAGTATGAGTTAGTCAGGCTTTTTTCGCTATTGGCCTGTATAGTAACACCTGGGATACTGCATCTTCCCCATAGATTTGTGGGGTTCAGTGGGTGTGTGCATGTGTAAGTATGGAGGAGGGGACAAGAGCACAGGATAAAAGAAAAAGAACACTAGAGAGAGAATGTCCAGAGAAAGAACATGAAGATTTCCGGAGGTCTGGGAACACCTACTGTCCTGTGCTGATGGCCACAGGTGTCTAGCCCAGGGGAAACAGCAGGTGACAGAGGAAGACATGATGAGACAGGTGACAGGTGAGGACAGCAAAGGTGAAGGAAATGGGCAGCTGGGGCCAAGGACCCACGAAGTACCAGGATGTCAGGATATGTGCACAGGAGGATCGAGCAGGTGAAGTTGCTGAGCAGGGTGCACATGGCTAGGAAAGGGCATCTGGGGTGCCAGCTGCAAGACCCACCTGTGTAAAAAGGAAGCCACACAGCAACCTCAGAGACACTGTGGGCAAAGGCAGGGAGGCAGTTCAGAGCTGACAGATATCTGGGGAAGACCTGGCACTTAGAGGGAGGTAGTGGCAGCAATGTGAGAAGAGGGCATGAATGACCTGGTCACCCTCAACGCTGGCTGCAAACCAACCAGTAGCAGCCAGAGAAGGGGCCAGGAGATCTGTCAGGAGGTCAGTAAGTGACCAGTGAGACGGAGACTGATGGCCCAGACAGAGCACTAGAGGTATGAGACTAAGACACCAGAGCAGTGGCGGGGTGGGGGGCAGGGAGGAAGGGGACAATGCATAGCTTCTGGCATGGCTGGAAGATCCCGCTCCAGACACAGACAAGGGGAATCCACCTATAGTCATTCACTCCTGCTGTACATCTGTTTGCTAGAGATTTTGTGGCTTAACACAAAAAAACTGTAAAGAGGCCCATCCATGGACAGTGGCAGCTGAAACAGACCCTGGTGAGGAACACAATGCAGCCACGAATGCACAGGGCACTCTGAGTCAGCAGCACCTCAATTAGGAAAATAAACTTTTCAAGGTTAAAAAATAGAGGCAGAGTCAGTGTGTTTTCATGAATACTTGGAAGTTTGAGAAGAGGAGAGCTAAAGAAGCCACAGAGGTTGGGGCCTGAGCAATGTGAAGAAAGGAGCTGCTCTCAGCAGAGTCAAGGGTAGAGGTGGGAGGCCTGGATCTGAGCGCCCAGTCATGAAGGGAGCCACCCAGGAGCTGAAGAGCTGAGTCCCAGGGAGCAGGCTTGCAGAGAGGGTGAACCAGTCCTGGGGACCACCCTGGGAACACCCCATCTGCTCACAGGTGCAGAGCCACAGGACACAGGCCGTCAACACCTTCAGACCCAAGACTTGACCCCGCCTCATCTCTCACAGGGGAGACCCAGGCCCAGCAAGGCCTAGCTGCGTTCACCCCGAGCAAGGCAGGCAAGAGTACCCCAGTGGGTCAGCAGGGCAGGAGGAACACACAGCGAAGGTCTGGGAGGTTCACCTACTCGGTCCAGCTCTGCCTGCAGGACAGCTTGAGCACTCCTAGCTTGCTGCAGCTCCTGTGTAAGTTTGGTCTTCACTTGGGTGCCCTCCTGTTCCAGCGACTGCAAGGCCCGCTGCTGCCGGCTGAGCTCCTGCAAAGCAAGGTGCCCCATCAGAACAGATAGTCACAGGGGGTGGCTAGAACAGAAACCACAGCAGGAGATGGGGGTGGCAGCTCCCATTTGTCACAGGTAAATGGTACAGTGCTATCTCCAAGCCTGAGATCAGATCCACTTTTGGGGGGTGCTGTGAACCCAGGCTGCTCTCCAGTACTAAGTCAATCATCCTCAACCTGAAGGCTCAGGGAGAGCTGGGAGCACAAGAAGAAGACCTGAGCTGAACTAATCTGACAGTGTCCATCAGCTCACTTCAAAGCCAGCTTTCCTACACCACAGACACACACATGCCCTGCAGGGTACAAAGGAGCCAGGTTGGGGCACCACAGGGTAGCTGGTCGGGGTGCAGGTGCTCTGGCTGAAAGACCCCATGTGTCGGCACCACGTTTAGGGTAGCAAGTGGATCCTCAGCCTCTGGGACAAGCCCCTCTCAACACCCTCACCTACCTCCTGGAACTCCTTCTCTTTCTCCTTGGCCCTCTGCTCCAGGGAACAGCGGGCACTCTCGGCGTTTTGTCGCTGACAACTCAGATCTTCAGACAGCTTTTTCAGTTTCTGTTCCAAAGCAGTGCACTAGTAACACAGAAGCCATACCACGCACAAGTTGAGTGGGGGGAGAAGCAAACATTTGGAGAAAATTGCCCCAAGATCTGGCTCCAGGGGACCCTTGTGTTTTTGATATTTTTACTTTCTAACAAGTTGGTTTAAAACCATTAGCCAAACTCCAAAATCATAACATAACACATCTCACTCATGCCAAGGGAAGCGGAGGCTGATGCCAAGGACTGCGTGCACATGATCACAAGGGGCCTGACCTCCAGGACAGGTTGTTTCAAGAGGACCATGGAAGTTTCAAGAATTAAAATATTTGTCTGCACGACATGGCCACACTGACACCTTGAATTTTGGGAGGTTCACTGCTCCCGAAATGTCAACAGGGTTTTCACCAAACTCCCATGAGCAACATAAAGAACATATTTTTACTTTTGTTGTTGTGGCCAGCTATGTTTAAAATATTTCTAAAACATGAACTACACTGAAATTTAGGGTGTTCTCCAAAATTAAGTTCAAAAGGGTCTTAAATCCAAATGTTGTGGCCTTGCCCTCTGAACCTGCCCTCAGGGTAGAGACCCCACAGCTGACCTGTGGCCGAGTCCCAGGCAGAGTAAGAACTAGTGGGGCTGGAGGGGAGGCCTCTAGGCCCAGACTTGGTAACTCCCCCTACTGACCCATGACCCTGAAACATGGAGCCTAGTCTATAACTATCAGAAACAAGACATTGAACAGAGAAATCAGAGAAAAGAAAATCACTGAGTGATATGTTGCCAGATACGAAATAACCAAAGGTGAAAAGAGCAAAACAGATCATTAAGGAAGAACTGAATCTGTAAAAAGCAGGACATTAATTAAGAATACCGAGTTTAGAAAGTACAGGTTCCCGGTAACCCACTTAGACAATAAGGTAGCTTTGTCATTTTCCCTATTGTATGGACTTTTAAATCCTCAAAGAAAAGTCTTCTAGTGATTTACAGAATATGAATTCAACAAACACTCAGACATCCCACACCAGATCCCAGCCCTGTGCCAGGCCCAGGACACAGCAGCAAGCACTGCAGGCCAGGGGAGGCCCGAGAGCAGGTCCAGATCAATCTGGAGAAAGAGGCACACGGTGAAGGGCAAACCCTTGGCGCCCTCTGCTGCCCCTTCTCCAAACTGCAAAGTTCCACAGAGGCTCCAAGGTCCCAGCTACTTTCTTGGAGAGACAGCTGGCTGAACCCCGGGGATTACAAAGATGTGAAATTTATATATAAATAAAGTATTTAATTACCTTTAAAAAATAAAAATTAAAAAAGAACCAGCCGGGCACGGTGGCGTGTGCCTTAAGTGCAAGCCTATGGCGCGCAGCTGAGACTGGGAATCTCTTGAGTCCGTGGATTCGAGACCCACCCAGGTAACATAGCGAGACCTAGTCCCAAAAAACAGTTGGGCGTGGTGGCGCGCACCTGTAATCCCAGCTACCTGGGAAGCTGAGGCTGGGGATTACTTGAGTCTGTGGTACCCTGGGCAATGTGAGCCTGTGATTCCCTAGGCAAAAAAGACCCATTGATGGTATTTGATTTTCATTTCTTAAATTTTTCTGTAACAGTCCGACAAAAGATGGGCAATTCATGTAAAGGTAGATTACCACTATGTGTCAGGAACGCTCCACAATATTCAAAAAAATGTTGGAGTCCAAGACCTTAAAAACATGGAGCCCTTGGTGGTCTTGGGGTTTGCTATGCTTCACGCTTGCCCTGCTTCCTCCTGAGGCCAAGAACTGGGGGCCACCTGCCTTGCCAACACTCAGCAAAGGAAAGTACCAGAAACAGTATCTGTCCACTAAAGAACACGGTACTGGTTTTGGCTAAATTAGCCCTTTTACATTTAATAGGTATTCTAATGGTAGATTGGGGGGCAGCAAGAAGTTAGGATGACTTGATTTCAGCAGCACTTCTGATGAGGTCTTTGAGACAAGATACTGAGAAAGGAACTAAATTTTCAGTGAGGTAGATTTACAGCTCACAGGAAAAAATGGAGCAGAAAACATTGGACAGACCAGTGTGAAGCAACTGGAGAGGAAGACTCGCAAAGGGCACAGGCAATGCACTCCCAGTCAAAACATGAACCCACCACCACGTGAGAACAAGCATCAGTGATCTTGTCACAAGCAGCCACAAGAATACCCAGAGGAACATGCAGAATTCTCATATACAGGAAAAGGAGCTTGATGTTAAGACTATTAACCGCATGCCGGGCACTCTGCTAATGTCACCTCAACCTCAATACCCACCTTGTAACAAGGGTCTTAGGACTACACCATTCTGTTGATTAAACAACTGGGACTGCCGTTAATGACAGGATCAAAAAAGAAAACAGCAAGTCAACCTCACTCATGAACACTCACACACACACACACACACACACGTAACAATTAGCAAGACAGAAATATATACAAATACCATGACCAAGTAGCATTTATTCCAAAGATCAAAGGTCCATCAAATATTTAGAAATCAATGCAATTCACCATATGAACAAGCTATTCCTTAATACAACTAGATGAAATTCTATAGCTATTGCCAAATAAAAAGTCTACTTTAAAAAGAATGAGCTGGCCCCCAGGAATCACATACAAGCAGCTCAAAAAAGGTGGCTGTCACCCACCACATTACAACAGCCAGAGCAGTCACTAAGAGCATGCACGTCCCTTAGGGACCTCTCAGGTGCAGTTTCATAGGACTAACATCAGGTTCCCAGCGATGCTGACAACTAGCTATGTGGGACCACAGAGAACCCCACTAAGCACAAGAGTTTTAAGGGGATGGCAGAAGAGCTCTCCCTGCAATAAGGATCAAGGATATCAAGAGTATCTCAAGAGGGTGGGCCATACAAAAAAGCAAAGAGCAGCAAAACACTGGACAGGAGAAAGCGAAGTAGAGATTGGACAGGTTGACTGGGACCAAAGCAACCACACAACCCCTTGACTGAACAGATAAGATTAAATGGCAGGACTGGGTATAATGGATGCCAAAGGTAGTAATACATTCTATCTTTGGTCCGAAAACACTTCTATTACTCGAGGCTTCGTCTGTTGGCCCTTCTCACCTACCCCAGTTGTCCAAATTCCCAATGCGAGGTAAAAAACACCAGTGACTTGTCCAAAGTCAGTCAGGGGATGGGTGGTCTGGATTTGGCCCCAGATTCATTCAGCTTTGAAAGGACTTCCTAGTTCAACCATAGCACATGCTAGTGTGAGTATGCACGGCGCATCCCTGATGTTGGGGTCGTGAGAGTGAGTATCCAACCCTCTCCCCCAAAGAAATGTAAGAACATGGAGGTCTGCCCATAACTCACGGACGCTGAGTACCTTGGTGGAGGCTTGGTCATACTGGGCCGTGGTTCTCACTAGTTCATCCCTACTTTTGTTCAAAGCTTTCTCTTTTTCACTTAATTCCATTTTTGCTTTCTCTAGCTGCAGCTGGAGTTCTTGGAATTTATTCCCTTGCCCTTTGAGTTCTTTTTCTTGTCCCTGCAGACGTAGTTCCAGCTCCTGAATCTTGCTCCTCAGCTCTTCAACCACAAACAGAAACCAGATTCAATTAATACATGTGTTTTGCAAAAACATTTACAGTTATATTCAGAGCTGTACCTGCTCCAATGTTTGGTGAGATAAACATCCATGAAGTCACATTAAAAAAAAAAAAAAAAAGCTACTTTAATTGCGTTTCATTTCAGTGTTCCACCTCTATTTTCATTTATATTTAGACAATCTTTCAAAAATAGAGGAAATTTTATGTTTTCACAGAAAATTTGGGGAGAAAATACACATTTTTCAAGTCATGAACTCACTGAGGCAGCAACACCACAGCACACTCAGCACACTCACATCATCTCCAGGGCTGACTGGTCAGCATGCTAGTCTTTGTATTGTGACTACGTCGATGAAAATGAGTGACTTACAGTGAAATATCAAGGCCCATATCTCTGGGATCATCACCACCACTGAAGAGCAAGGCAGTGTAAGCCTCCTATGCTGCCAAGATTAACAATCATTTTTCCCCACACATACACAGTGTTGGTTCCAAGTCATTGGCAGTGAGATAGTTCTCGGAAATGAAGACAAGGGCAGTTTTCAATATATCACACACCGGAAACTACCAGTCTGCAGAGGATCCAACCACCTGGTCCCCTTGGCTGTTGGCAGCAGCAGGAGCAGCAGACAAGGTTACAGGTTCGCTCCCACATGGATGGTAGAGCCAGGCTGCTCTGCAGGCCCTGGCCACACCTCTGGCCAGGTGGACCAAACCATAGGCTGGTTCCCCACATGTAAGAGGTCAAAGACAAGCATGGGGAGCACCAAACAGTTCAAAAGACAGCCCAAAACCACTCACTCTGCCCTAAGAGTGCCAAGATGCCAGCTATTCAGCATAAACAGATACACCCCAAATGTCAGGGCCATCACAGTCAGAAATGCATCACCGACCAGTGGTGGCCATTGACAGGACTAACAGAACAATAGGCACTTTACAGGACAATGGCAGATGTTACCTCAGGGACATTTAAACTAATCTAGCTAAACTAGCTTACCTTGATTCTGGGCCTTTAATTGATCCAAGAGTTGAGAACTGCTGGAATTATCACAGAAACTGCTATTGGCATCTCTCTTCCCTGTTTGCATGGCCGATCTGCTTGGAGTTGCCTCGTACTCCCCAGAAAGGTGAGAAGCACAGAAGTCTCTCCTGCCCGGTGTCTTCCGGGCACTGGAGGAGAGGCGACTTGGAGTGCTTTCCTGCTGCCACCAGAACACGGATGAGGAAGCCTGCTGCCGGGCAATATCACGGTGACTCGTGGCGCTCTGTGGGACAGGCTGGCTCACTCTCTGTAACACAGAACCTCTTTAGAAATCTTGAAGTTCAAGTAAAACTTAAAACCCAAATGCCAAGAAATTAACACTTAAACCATGTGCCAAGAGAAAAGATTCACCAAGTCTAGCGACCACTGTCCAACCCCCAGGAAGGGGATTTCCTAGCAGTCAGACTTCAGTCATGAGGGTGAGGTGAGCGTATCCCAGGACCTAGCTGTTCAGATGGTCTCAACGTTTGTCATTAAGCTGCATCACCCATACCCTTCATTAAGCAGATATGTGCACACCCATGGCCAGGCTGAATTCTGGAATTTGGTTTCCCTCCTCCTTGCAGCTTTGCAAAGAAACTGAAAGCTAAATATGACCCTAAAGAAAGAGCTCTTCCAAAGAATCTCACTTCCCACCAGACCACTCCCCAGAAATGTCCTATCAGGGGTGCCATGTTATATATGGCACACCTGTGGGTTTTTCCAGAGATATGAGTTGCTTTTTCTTGTTCTCAATGACTCTATTTTGACAAATATCAAGGCTGGCTATAGATACTGTTATATTTTCCATAGCCACAGGGAAAGGTCTCAAATTCTTCCACAAAATAACTCAAGAAATCCATGTCAGGGGCAGAGCTGGCACCAGTGACTCAGCTAGACAACAAGAACAACGATGCTTCTGGAACAAATCAGAGAATTATTGTTTGATTTTTATTCATCTTGATAAGCAATGCCTTTACCACACACTGAAACCAGTTATATCAACATGAGGGTTAAAGGCATGAAATGAATTATGACGGTTAAAGATCTATTAAGTATGTTTGGATCTTCCATATATGAAGGTATCTACTTACAAATCCAGGCTTACACTGCTTGCTGAATTGTGCCATTTCATAAACATCTTATGTTTAGTTAATGCACCAGTAAGCATCAAACTGTGAGCGCTCAGAGTTTTGTTCGTGGATTTAAGCAACAACAGTAAGAAACAGTAGAAGTGACATCAGCAGATGCCTGGTGTTTCCAGGGTCGGCCCCTGAACTAGAAAAGGGGTTTCTAACCCTAAATTCTATCTCCTATTGACTTTTGTTTGCTTCACCCACCTCTCTGTGCTTATTTAATCAGCGCAAAAAGGAGTTTGAACCCTTGTAAGCAATGTCGCAAGTGAATTGGGGAAAGAATATTGAAAACATTCTCCTCTGAATTAAACACTTCCCCAGTAACAGACCTTAAAGTCTGTGTTCCTGGCAGCCAATCCACCTTTCAATAGGACTGAAGAGCAAGCAGAGTCACAGCCATTGGAGGTGTCAGGGAGATGTTCCCTATCTTCTCCTTCTCTCATCACTGACCTTGGTGTAGGAATAATGGCATCACTCATGGATGCCACAAACACTTCATATTTGGGGACAAACCAGTTGCTCTACTCTGTCTTACTCAAATCAGCTTATGTATAAAACAAAAAAAAAATCATATCCAATGAGTCAGGAACTTTATATTCCCAGTGGGAGGAAAATGTGTTGGTTCTGTTTAAAGCAGATTCCTTTCCCACTGTATCCCAGCCTGTACAGACAGACCTTCCTCCACTGTGTGTTTAGTTCTAAGGTCCAACATGAACTTACATTAGCCTGCAAGACTTTCACTTCTGCCTCCAATCTTTTACGTTCTTCAACTTCTTTGTTATATTTTTCTTTTAGTTCTTCGTATTTCGAACCTAAACACAGGTAGTAAAATAGTTTTACTTTTATCACTGTTTCATGAAGAAATTTGCAGATCAAAAATAAATGCCACCGATAGTCTAAAAACGAGTATCTTGGTGCAACAGATAAAAAGAACTTTTTGGTTAGGGCAGCAGATACTGATCTAATGACTCAAATGTCAAATCATACAGAAACACAGGTACGCTGAAAATTCTGCAGCTGCGTTATTTTTGTTTTGAGAAAGGTTTGAAGGCATAACCTGGCTACTGAATGTGGTTCAAAAGACACCCAATTGTCTGGATTACAGAAGGTCACAACTTTTTTTAACACTCAAATGAAAACCTGAATTCAAATTTGGGTGAATTTATGACTTAGTAGAATGGAAATCTCAGTATAATAATTAAACCAAGAGGGAAAAACTTACCACTGTAATATTGACTAGGTGTTAGCGGAGTTGTAAACATTTTTTGGGGTGTATTGCAAGGATTCAGGGAGATGTCTCCAGAATGCGTGGCTTGCTGGCTTCTTTCAAGTTCAGATTTATACCTGTAAGGAAAGAGGAAGCCAACTTAGAGCAAAGACTATGGGACACCAACACTAGAACTTCCACTTTGAGAATCCTTACCATGACCTCTTTCAAGATGTTTGATGAGGAGTAACTTAATGTGACAGGCAAATTCAGACTCAACTTCAAAGGAACACAGTCAAGTTAGGGAGACAAATGTACACCAATAATTAACCATGTTATAAAAGCTATCATAAAGACTTATAAAATCACCACATTAGCAAAGAAAAGCTAAAAGTTGGGGATACATTCCAAGCAAAGTTTATAGGGTGATGCAAAGATAAACACAGAGATAGAAAAGATCCAGAATTTGAGAAACACAGGAGAAAACCTGTGTCACTAAAGCATAGGCTGAAAACATAAAAATGTAAGATGCTATATTGATTGTAAGTTAATGCAAAAAGTAAACACCAGGTATTACATGACATTTGTAAAAGAGACATGAAAGCAGGTTAATATAACCTGAGGCTAGAAGGACACTAACCACACTGAAGTGAAAACTATAGCAAGACACTTAACAGTAAAGCTATCGACATTCCAAGACAAAGAAAAAATAATTAAGCTGACCAGGGGAAAGAAACCTATAAAGGAAGACCAGTTAGGCTGACATCAAATTTCTCAGAAGAAACACTATGGTCAAGAAGAAAATGAAGCAAGATATTAAAAAAACTCAACACAAAAAAGCCAGCCAAGAATACTTTTTCCAAGAAAGATCTCCTTCCTTCTTAGCAAAGGACTTTCTTGGACAAATAAAATCTACAGAAATTCATCATTACTAAACCCCACTCCAAGAAATATTACAAGAATCCTTAAGGTCTAAACCAACAGAGGATTGATACAGAGACTTAAACAAAATAGTGAAAAGAAACATAAAACAATAACAAAAATGGAAACAACAGATTTCCACGTAATAATAATCACCCTAAATGTTAATGACCTAAACTCACCAATAAAAATACATGGAGTAGTACAAAGGATTAAAAAATAGAATCCAAACTTCTGCTGCCTCCAGGACACACCTAAGCTCCAGAGATAAGCATAGATTGAAAGTAAAGAGTTGGCAAACAATTCCGCAAGCAAATGGTCCCCCAAAGAAGGCAAGGGAAGCCATACTTATAGCAGATAAAACAGATTTGAAACTTAAAAAGGTGATTAACAGACAATGAAGAACACCACATAATGATCAAGGGGACAATATACCAGAAAGACATTAACACTCAATACATACTCACCAAATGAGGGTCCATGAAAATACATTAGACAATTACTACCAACTCTAAACATAAACAGAGAAAATACATATGTTGTAAGAAACTTCAACACCCCAACACCCCGCTCTCACCAAGAAACTGATCAACAAAAGACAGAAATTAAACAAGGACATTAACAGCCCTAAATGAAGATCTAGACCACATGAACCAAAAAAACATCTATAGGACACTGTACTGTCTAAAAAATTAAATACACATTTTTCTTGACTGCACATAGATCAATCTCAAGAATGACTCACAAATATGTCACAAGACAAATATCAACAGATACATAAAGATGAGAACATCATCATCAAACTAGAATACAAAGGCATCAAACTAAAAATCAATGACAAAAAGAAAACAAGGAGCTGCCATTACATGGAGAGTGATGCTACTGCAAAACCACTGGGTAAATGAAACTAAAAACTTTGAGACAAATAACAAAGATGACACAACCTTCCAGCACATATGGGACTCAGCAAAAGTAGCACTAAGTGGAAAGCATATAGCAATGAAGGCCCATATCAAGAAGTAATAACCCAAAGAAACAACCCAAGCTTCCATCTTGAAGAACTAGAAAAAGAAGAACAAGAAAATACAAAAGTCAATCGAAGAAAGGAAATAATAAATTAAAATATTGATAAATGAAATAGAAATAAAGATCCAAAAGATCAATGAAATGAAAAGCTGGTTCTTTGAAAAATACAATAGACAAATAAATACAATAGATAAATATAAATACAACAAATCCCTAGCAAGGCTTACAAAGAAAAAAAGGGAGAAAAGTCAAATCAGTAAGTTTATCAATGAAAGAGGAGAAATGATCAGGCAGCAGAAATCCAGAGGTTAATATAAACTCCTATATACAAACAAGTTCAACAATCTAGATGACATGGAAAAATTCTTAGAACTATAGAGTCACCCAAAGCTGAACAAAGAAATAGAGAACTTAAACCAATTACAAGCAGTGAAACTAAAGCAGTCATCAAAACCCTTGCCCAAAACAAAAGCCAAGGACCATACGGTTTCACATGATTTCTATCAAACAGTCAAAGGTGAAATAATACTTATTCTATAAAAGCTCTTTCAAAAAACTGCAAGGACAACTACCAAACACATTTCACAAAGCCAACATTACATTAACACCAAAGCCAAAGAAAGACAACACAAAGAAAACTACAGACCAATCTCACTAATAAACACAGATGGAAAAATCCTCAAGAAAATCTTACAGACTAAATCCAACAATTAATATAATCCACTACATCAACAAAGTAAAAAAACATACTATCCTGTCAATAGATGCTGAGAATATTTCATGAAGTCCAACATCCACTTACGACGAAGATACCCAAAACACTCAGGCAAAAAGGGACACATCTTAACATAGTAAGAGCCATATATGGCAAACCCACAGCAAACATCATTCTTAAGGGTGAAAAACTGAAAGCTTTCCCATTGAGATCTGGAACAAGAAAAGGATGTCAGCTCTCACCAATGCTGTTCAACATTAGTACTGGCAATTAGGCAAGAAAAAAATATAAAAGGACTCCAAATAGGGAAAGAAGTGAAACCAGCATCATATGGAAATGATGTAATTTACACAGGAAATTAAAAAAAAAAAATCCACAAAAAATCAATAAAAACAATCAGCTTAATAAAGTAGCAGGTTACAAAATAAATACACAAAAATCAGTAGCCTTCTTTAAATGCCAAATAATCATTCTCAAGAGTAAGAAATTAGGCCAGGCCTGGTGGCACATGCCTGTAGGTGGCAGCCTACAAAGCCATGGCCGGGGCCAGGGATCGGGGTTCGAGTCCCGCCGGGGGCATGTAGAGAGACCTAGTCCTAAAAAAATAGCTGGGCGTGGTGGCACATGCCTGTAATCCCAGCTACCTGGGAAGCTGAGGCTGGGGATTGCTTGAGTCCGTGGTATCCCGGGCAACGTGAACCTGCATTTCCACAGGGAAAAACAGCGAGACCTAGTCTCAAAAAAAAAAAAAAAAAAAAAAAAAAAAAAAAAAAAAAAAAAAAGAGTAAGAAGAAAACCATTTACAATTGTACCAAAAAAATTCAAATACTTGGGGAAAAAAAACTAAAAAAGGAGGTGAAAGACCTCCTTACAAAGAAAAATACAAAATACTCAAAAGGAATAAAAAATACAAAGAAATGCAAAGATAGTCCCTGTATATTAGATCTACAGAGTATTAACAGTACAAAAAATGGTCACTCTATTAAAAACAATTTACAAATTCAATGTAACTCCAATAAAATTTTCAATGGCATTCTTCAAAAAATGGAACAAGTATAGTTGAAATTCGTATAGAAGTACAGAAAACTCTGAATAGCTAAAGTTCTCTTGACTAAAAGGGGGAGGAATTGGAGGTATAACACTCCCAGACTTCAAGCAATACTACAAAGCCATTATCACAAAACAGCTTGGTATTGAAACAAAAACAGCTAACACAGACTGATGGAATCCTAGTGAAAGCCCAAAAGTAAAAGCACAAATACAAAGCAAACAAATCTAAGACAAAGGAGCTGAGAATACACACTGGAACAAGGAAAGATTCTTCAATAATGGTGTTGTGAAAACTGGAGAGCAACAGGCATAAAAATAAAAATAGACTAATATCTCACAGCATATACAAAAATCAACTCAAATGGATAAAAGGATCTGACACCATAAAATATACAGAAGAAAACACAGATAAAACACTCAGTGACACACATCTCAGAAATCTCTTTGATGATTCACTGTCAGAAACAAAGAAAATGAAGGAAAAGATAAACAGCTGAGACTACATTAAGATAAAAGGCTTCCATACAGCAAAAGAGACAGTAATAAAAATGAAGAAACACTGAAGTGACTGGGAGAAAATATGTGCACAACATATGACAGATAAGGAACTGATATCAAATATCCACAAATAATACAACTCAATAAAAACAATCCCAATAAAAAACAAAGGGCAGAAGACTTCTCCAAAGAAGAATGCAGATGGCCAACAGTTTTATAAAAAAATGTTTAATATATTTATAATCAAGGAAATGAAAATAAAAGCTACAATGACATAACACCTCACTTCAGTGAGAATGGCCCACACTAAGAAAACCAGAAATAATAAATGGTGGTGAAGATGTGGAGATAAGGGAAGCCTCTTACATTGCCAGTGAGATTGGAAAATGTCACTACATAAAGCTGTGTGGAGGTTCCGTGGAACACTAAACATGGAAACCACATGATCCAGTGAATTCTACTCCTGGGAATCTAGACAATTGACATAAAAACACTAATTGGAAAGCAGACTTTGCTTACTGCAATATTATTTACACAAGCCAAGATATGGAAACAGCCCAAATGCCCCAAAATAAATGAATGGATCAAAAAGCAGCGGTGTGTGTGTGTGTATATATATATATATATATATATATGTATGTATGTATGTATACACACACACACACACACACACACACACACACACACAAAGGAATATTACTCAGCAATCAAAAAAGACAAGCTCATGCCATTCCCAACATGGATGAAGCTAGAAGAGATGATGCTAGCCAAAACTAATCAGAAGGAAAAGACAAACACCGGTGATCTCCCTTATTATGGACTATGAATAAACCAAACAAAGGGCAAAAAAAAGTGAAAATAAGGTGACCAGGGCAAAAAAAAAAGTGAAAACAAGGTGACTATAGATGCAAGGTACATAGCAAAAGAAGGAGGAAGGAGAGAGGAGCAAACCATGGGAGGGAAGAAGACAAGGTAATATGGTGAGAGTTCACAGATAATAGTGGCAGTAGAACTATGGGGACTATAACAGTGTAAGAAAAAAACTTAATTAAAAAACAAACAAAAAGTCACCAAAGTGCAAAGAACTGTTCCACATTTCTTTGTACAACATCATCAGAATCTAGGGACAGTCGCTATGTAAGCTAACCATCCATAGTGGCCTCCCTAGCCACAGGTCATGTAGCCAGCAGCCACCCTGCTGGGAAGCGCCAGTCACAAAGCCAATTGTGGGACAGCCTGCCACATCCAGTGATGATCCTGGAGGAACCCTGCAAAAGCAGGACTGCTTCCCTTTCAAATTCACATCCTGCCCCACTCACCCCCCCCAACCCATCCTTACCTTTAACAACAGTATGGTTTTGTCTGCTTTGACAACAAAGCACACCCATCTACTGTGATTCCCAGAGATCCTTTGTTTCTCTGAGACAGAAAAACACAAACCACACTCCTAAAAGCATGAAAAAGCTGCTTTCTACCAGGTCTAATCTCTGAGACTGCCCTGACAATAACCTGGCCAGCCAGAACCTTTCTGCTTTCTAATCAGGGGCCACAGATGGGAAACCAAGTGCCTGCCCTTGAAGGCAGTCGGCAAGGATCAGAAAACCACATTCAACTGCCTTTGTGTTCATAGCTTCTTAAGTGTTTCGTTTTCATACTGTGACAATCACACTCCAGTCTGTAAGTGCACAGTTGATGTTGTTGATCAAGTTTTATAAGCATCCCACCACATGAACAAGACTATTTAAACTGTGTTGTGGTTTCAGGATGCTGAAAGTGGAAGAAAGGGTGTTAGCAGGGGGCCCTACTGATCTTTACCATCTCTCCAGCTCCAGCCTGGTTTCACGGACAGAACCCCACCATCCTCTCCCCAATATCTGCAGTGACTCCACTGTGTCCACTCCAGGACTCTGGCTAAAATCAAGTCCTGAAATCAAGTTCCCTGACCGCCTTCTCAGTGTTGACATTCCCGAAAATAAACTTATAGCCTCACAGACTGGCCACACTAGAAAGGCCTCCAAGCTGATCTGGGGCCTCAGCGCTCCTGGGTCCTCATGTAATTCCTGACTTTCTCCCTCATTCTCTGTGACTGAGCTTTGGGATAAGTCATTCTCCACTTCCCTACATCCTTTCAGAATGCACTGTGGACACTTAGGCATGATTAATTATTGATCAGCAGTGACAGCACCAGCGAGCAGGCCACCAAGCAGGTGAATGTTGAGCCAGACAGAACTGGAATAGAGACGGAATCACATTCCTCACATCACTGCTTCTCCCACCGGGGGACAAACATGGCAGCAAGTGAGCACACTGTCAGAGAAAAAAAAGAAAGGCAGCTGATGATCCCACATAGGTCACACCCTTGTGTGCTCCACCCCAATAAAATTACCTCTTCAGTTCTTGCTCCAATTTCTCTATTTGTTTTTTGCTTGAAGTAAGCTGTCCTTCCTGGAAATTCACTTGTGATTCCTTGACTTGAAGGTCATGAGAAATCTTCTGCTTCATCTTCTCCAGATTCTCACATATCTCCATCAAGCTCTGATTCTCCCTCTTCAGGTTTATACCCTCGGATTTTTCATTCTCCACCTAAGAGGAACCAGGCAAAGGAAATCTGTCTCTCACTTCATGAATGAGCCAAGTAGTATTTCAATTTGGAGATTAACATGGACAATAATTTTCCTGGGTTATGGCTGCCATCATCACCCACTGTCAGAGCATCATCAGCTCAGAAATCTAAGAGCCCTCAGCCAGAAATAAGGGCACAGAGCTCCTTTCTCCCCTCCTTGTTCTTGCTGTGCAAAGGGCCTACGGCACACTGTTAGCCATTAGAGGATGAAATCTCACCAGCTGTGGCTGCATGGATTAAATTGAAAAGAATAAAGCTAAACAAATAATCTATAAGGAGAATGACCAACACTGGATGGTTTCACTCCTATGTGGAATATAAAAAGAGAAAACAAAGCAAAGCAGCAGACAAAGCTGACCCCAAACCCCTCGATTCTCTTGTAGAATTAAGGTTACTAAGGTTACTAGAGGCGGAGTAAGGAGCCCAACAGACTCGGGGGGTGGAGGGGGATTTCGGGTGCCTTGGTGGTGGGTGGGGTGTGGCAGCATCCTATGAGGAAGTGTGAACATGTCACCCTAAATCCCACACCATGTTGTCACCCTATGGCAGTTTCCCAGGCAGCGCCCAAAGCCTCTCAGCGCTTGAGTGCCAGCCATACCTTTTGCTTCTGTTTCTGCAGCGCAGCTTCCAGTGTCTCCAGCTGAAACTGCCTCTGCTGCCTCTCTTTCTTCAGCTTGTCCAGCTGTCCTTCGAGCTCTTGAATCTTCTGCAGCGCCCTTGTGGGCAGGCCTTCCTTCCATTCTTCCAAAGCCCAGCTCATTTTTATGTGCTTCTTTTATTCAAATGTGCACAGAGCTGAAAAGAATAAGCACACAGTTGGTCTTAGGAGCATCAGAGGAATGTCTACTCGCCTACTGGATTAACGAGTCTACACAACCACCTGGAAGATCCCAGTGTGCAAAGCACAACTCAAAGATGAGAGGTGGGCCACCTGCTGGCTCCGCCCTTCAGAGGGTACTTAAGTGTTCCAGTTGATTGCCAAGCACACAGCCTGCTGGCCAGCCTTCCCCTTCCATGGTGACCTGCCTTCTGCTGCTCTGGTTATTATCCTGCTACCATGCTAGATGGTTTCAGGGGAAGTAGGTCCTAAGCAAATACAACTCAGAACAAACTGTTTTGCAAATGATCTTCTTTACCAGCTCCCACAGGGACCATCTAGGAAGCCTTCCCTGAGATTCCCAATCTGTTCTGCTCTCAGGACACAGCTCTTCTTGCCACTCCATGCAGGGGTTACCATTTGGATGAACCTATATACCAGGGAATAAGGTCATACTCGTGGGTGGAGTCACATAAAGGCATCTAGTTCTTGAATACCCTTCCTTACTGAGTCAAGTCCCAGTTGGGCCACCTTGGACATGCTCTTTAACTGCCTTGTGCCTTGGTCTCCTGCTCTATAAAATGAGGGTCATCATAATGGCAACCCCCTCCAAAAGCCCAAGATGGGTCACCAGGTTAGCTTTGTGTGTGCTACCATGTGTATCTGCTGTTCTCAGTCCTTGCCAACACTTGCATCTGAGTATTTGAGACAAGGAAGAGAAAAAGGGTGCAAAGGAAGATGAGGCTGAGAAGGATGAGGTCACCTCTCAACCTCATTTTAAAGAAATTCAAATCAGCTGGTAGAAAAGTCTGGCCATTGTTCAAAAGTCATCATTCAAGAGCTCTACAATGAAAAAGGAAGAAAAAAGCATTTACTTCCCAGTTCTTTGGGCAACAAGGTGAAAATGTCTTACTAAATGAAACCTATCACCACTTTAGGGTTTTTTTCTTTTTTTTTTTTTTTACTAAACTGATTGCTTATATCAACTGTATCAAAGAAATCTTTTTCCAGCAAGAATACTAATGAAATAACAATGAAAAGGTTTTCAAGAATTAAGAAACAGACATAAACATCTGGGAAACACATAATGTACCTTGCCAAGCCATGGAAAAACTGTTTCCATGGTCAGCTCCATGCCTCTTCCCAGGCCCAAGTTCTTTTTTTTCAACGCAGCACTTAAAACTTCATGCCCATTGGCCCCAAAATACTGAAGACCCAGGCCTCTCCAGCACAGGGCCATTTACACACCCAAAAAGATGGCTTGCGCAGCCGGGAGCAGGGAGCGCAGGCTATCCCAAGCAATCAGTCACACTAAAACACCAAAATCAACAAAAACACAGAGAAGATCAATTCAAAAAGATGACAAAGATGAGGGATAAAAAAGAAAGAAATCACCTGCATTCCCATTTCATCCTGCATCTATCCTACCAAGCCACCAAAGACAGGCTCCTCGTGATCAGAGGGGTCTTACAGACAACTCATAGGATGGAAGCAAAGCGAAGGAGGGGCAGTTGATAGGGGCGGGGATGAAGAAAAACCCGGGGGATCCCAAGGCTTGAGGGCGGTGGCCTTTGCCTGGGACGCTCTGCGGCACAATTTAACTGCAGGGAGGACTCTCTCCAATCCTCTTGCTCACTCTGTCGACTCCACAAAGGGCCGGGGTACTGCTCCAGAGGTCCTGCCGGGCAGGCCTCCCCGCTCTCCCTCCCTCAGGACCCCCGCTCCGCCGAGGCGCCTGCACAGCCGAGGCCAGGACGTGTACTCCGCCGGCGCCGGGCGCGCCCCCAGGAGCGAGACAGCGTCTCCCGGGCCTCCCAAGTCGCGCGCGGGGTTGGTTCTCCCGGCCCAGAGTCAGGGGGAGCCGGTTCTCCCGACCCGGGGCGGCCAGAAATCCCCCTGACCCACCTGCCCGCGGCGGGCTCGGCGTGCTGGAGCCGTTGCGCGACCCCCGCACCCGTCTGGGACCTCGCAGAGGCGGGGCCCACGCGGGGCACTCACCTTGCTGGCGGGGAAGGGACATCGGCCTCGGCCGGTTGCAAGCAGCCTCCGCGTACCAGGTACAGTCAAACCGTCCGCCGTAGCCGCCGCCGCCGCCCGTTTTCATTCGACCGCTTCCGGCCCGCACACGCGCCTCCCAGCCGATTGGCCCCGGAGAGAGGTTGAGAGCCAATCCGCTTCCGTCGCCTCGGACGGCCGCCTCTGATTGGTCTTTCCGGATGGATTTAAAAATCGAGTTCAGTCGCGGGCGCCTGGCCAGGACTGAGTGTTTGGTGGTGGCGGCGACCACGTGCTTCCGCCCAGCGGCCCAGCCCGCCGGTCGGGGTGTGGCCTATCGCGAGTCTGCAGGCGGGTCCAAACCGGCTTGTCTAGCGGGACAGATTTGGTTCCTGTACCTGCCAGGCATCTGCACCAGTGTCTAAACGTCCGCAGAGCCCAGAATTCACTTTTAAAAGTTTACTGAGGCAAGTGGAAGCTGAGCGCCCTGAGGATGAACCCAGGACAAGCAGGATGTCTCTCCTTAAGGCTGTTCACTCGGTCTGGTCTGCGTTGTGAAGGGGAGACTGACCCCTGTGAGCTGAGATTCCGGAGGGGACAGGACGTGGTAACCAGAAGAATCTTCAAAACTGGTGTAATTCTCTCCTTTTTCGTAAAACCCGTTAGTTACGAGCTCTAATAGGCAAGAGCGAAACAGTGAATTGTCAAGTTAATAAATACACTGTGGTGCCACCCAAATCAACTAGTTGCTTCCAAGCATTTGTCTTTGTCTCTGCTTTAAAGAGAACCCAAATTAAGCGGAAGATGTCGTATGCATATTATTTTGCGATTTATTTTGATAAGTGAGAAATTTAACTTGGTCAATTGCTTCAGAAGCGTCCCTCTTGTACATGGAATCTTCGAGACTTCAGCTCTTAGGTGGAGATGCATCCATAACGACTTTGTTGCAGCTAGGATTTTAGACTCAAGAGTTTCAGGTACCTAAGCGCCCTGTTTTCATGCCTGTTCAATGTAGCTCTAGATTTCTCTTACTGAAGAACCATGAGTTTAGAATATTCTTTGGGAAAAGAATCCATTTTTCTAGTTTAATAATAGGGAATTTTAAAATATATTTTTGAAATAACATCCATTTATAAAATTACAGAGTTTTCAAGTGCACAAATTTCTAAATCTGTATATGATTCCATCCTTCACCATTTTTTTTATCTTTTCAGTATCATTACAAACTGAAGTGTCTCTTTAATTTCTTCTTGGATTGTTCTTTTTAAATATAAAACACAGCTGACTTTTTTTTTTTTTTTTTGAGACTAGATCTCGCTATGTTACCCAGGGTAGTCCCCATCCCGCGGACTCAAATGATCCCCAGCCTCAGACTCCCAGGTAGTTGGAATTACAGGTGCCTACCACCATGCCCCAGTTGCTTTTTTGAGACCAGATCTCGCTATGTTGCCCCGGGGTAGTCTCGAACCCGCGAACTCAAGCGATCCCAAGCTTCTTGCTTCCCAGTGACTTGGACTACAGGCACATACCACCATGCCTGGCCCTTCACCATTCTTGATTTGCTTACCCCTTCCTCCTTCCCTTCCAATGATCATTACTTTCATCTTTTTAAAATATTTAACTCTTCCATCTGGTAACACACATGAGTGAAGCCATGTTTTTTGTCTTTCTCCATCTGGCTTATTTCACTGTAGATAATACTCTCTAGGTCTATCCACATAATTATAAATGGTGAGATTTCATCTTTTTGATAGCTAAGTAGTATTCCATTGTGCTGCAATAAACACGGTGTGCTTGTAAGTTTATTTGAATTAGTGTTTATGTATTTTTCAAATGTTTAAGTTTTCCAGAAGGAAGATAACTGGATTTTATGCAATTTCTAGTTTTAATTTTTTTTTTTTTGAGACTAGGTCTCGCTATTTTTGTCCGTGGAACCACAAGTTCATGATGCCCGTGGTACCATGGACTCAAGCACTCCTCAGCCTCAGCTTCCCAGGTAGCTAGGATTACAGGCCCACACCACCACTCCCAGCCATTTTTTGGGACTAGGTCTTGTTGTGTTTCCCCGGGCGGGACTTGACCCATGATCCCCAGACCCTACTTCGACTCTGTAAGTTGTCATTTACAAACACGTGCCACCATGCCCAGCTAGTTTTAATTTTTTGAGGAATGTCCACATAGTTTTTCATAATGCTTATGGGGATATACATTTCTTTTTTCTTTTTTGAGTCTAGGTCTCACTATGTCGCTATGATCCCGATTCAGGATCAGATGTGAGTAGTCCAGATCCCTGATCAGATCTGTGATTCTGCGGACTCAGGCGATCCCCAGCCTCAGCCTCCCAGGTAGCTGGGATTACAGATGCGCGCCACCACACCCAGCTTTTTTTTTTTTTTGGTGAGACTAGGTCTCGTTATATTGCCCGGAGCAGGTTTCAAATCCTCAGACTCAAGCGATTCCTAGTCTCGGCCTCCCTTCTTAGGCTGGGATTAAAGGTGTGTGCCACCACGCCCGGAATATACCTTTCTTCCAGTAATATGTAAGGCTACCATCTCTCACACCCTTGCCAATATCTGTTTTTTATAAACGGAAATTTTCTATATAGGAAAGACAGACTTGAGGATATTTATTAGATATTCACCATATTACTGTGGTTTGAATAAATTTGATTACAAATAATATATAGTCAACATCTGGGTATGCTTTAACTACATTGGCTACAAACCATGTGGACACCCAGTTATAAACTGAAGCACAATAAAAAGGTCCTAAAACTTTTTAGAAGCCTTTTCAATTCCCACCACTAGGTGATCCCCTACACCTTTGAAAGTCTTTAAAATGAACTTACTGGTACATACACCTGATTGACTTCATCCTCCTCTCTGCTTCCCTCTGTTCCTTTCCTCCAGGTATCTAATATTCTTGTTAACTCTCCTTTTAAAGTGTTATTTGCGTGTTTAGTGTTGTAGGTAAGTGTAGGTCAGGCTTTTTGCCCTTCCGTCATTGGCCTCTATGATCAGCACTTGTGGGATTGTGCCCTTCCCATGATTGTACACCCCCCGGCCCAATGAGTGTGCTCTTATGGGAGTGGGTTCACCTGGGCCTGGGGGGAAAGGATGATGGCATCATCACCCCCAGGGAAAGGGAGCTCAAGTGAGAGCACAGGGAAGGAGAGAAGAGAACAGGAGAGAGCAAAGGAAAATACGAGAAAGACATGAAGATTCCTGGGGAACTGGTCAGCACCTGCTGGCCCCTGGTCCTGCCCTGCCTGGTATGTCTGTGTAACTACTATAATCGATAAATAACCTACCAAGAGCCTAATGATTGGAAATAAGAGAGAAATAAATGAAAAACAAGTGGTCCAAAATCCTACGGTTAATGCAGTATTTCTTATGAGCAAGATTAGTAAAGCAACAGCACATGCGCATGCACATGACAAGAAATTCAAGCTTTAAAAAGATATGAGATGAATTGGGTAAACTGAATGAACATTGGACATTCACTGGACTAAAGTTCTCATTTTGTGGTTGAGATACAAATATTTCTAAAAACTGACATGAGATACTGGCAAAAAATACAAGTAAAAAATCATTTAAAGACATACAATGTCATATTTCTGGAACCAATTACACAAATTCAAGACACTTATGACTCTCGCAAGAGTGATTTTTACGAATAAGATGTAAATTTATATACCTATAAAAATATCAGTAGCATTTCTTTCTTTTGAGACTAGGTCTCACTATTTTGCCCAGGGAACCGCAGGCTCACATTGCCTGGGGCACCACGGACTCAAGCGATCCCCAGCCTCAGCTTCCCAGGTAGCTGAAATTACAGGCGCATGCCACAACATCCAGCTACTTTTTTGAGACTAGGTCTTGCTATGTTGCCTCAGGCAGATCTCGAACCTGCAGACTCAAGCGATTTCTAGTCTCAGCCTCACATCGTAAGCTACAATTAATGGCACGTGCCACCATGCCCAGCCTTCAGTAAGATTTCTATGGCAGAAAGAAGCATTTTTTCCTAAGTTTTCAAATCAATGTTCCTTATATTTTTTCATTACTTGCTTGAAAATCTGATCTTCAAAGAATAAATGTAGCTGGCATAGGTCCAAGTTTCCAAAAAGACATTGACGTGACCAAAACTAAATCTCTCCGCTTGCAAGACAAGTTTTCTCAGAGATGACAGCATTTATCATCATATGACTGCACCTGTGTTCAACCTAGCTCACTTTCAGTAAGAGTTTTGGCCCAGGTGCTGGTTAACCAGGGAGTTATGACCCAGCAACAAAGAACAAGGGGCTGACACCTTGGAAAAGCAGCTGAAGAATTCCCTAAGAACATCATAGAAAGTATTTTTAATGCAAATTTTGAGACTGTTCAGTCTGGTTGAACAGGTGTGCAGTGGAATGCAGACCTCAACCCAGGAAGCACCTGGGCAGATGGAGAAGGTTGCCGTAGCTCCCTGCTTCTCTGTTATCTGCACCCCTCTCGTTCAGCATGAATCGTGGAGTTGCTATTGTGATTATTATCCATTAAAACTATTACTATTACTAGTTACCTTAAAATAGCAGGGTGGGTGTGCCATGGCGCTTTGTGTCTCCATATTCTGCCCTCACTTCCTGGGAATTCAGGAGCTGTCGCCAGAGTTCAACACTTGGCAAGACATGGAATCTGAGCTTTCCTGGCCCAGGAAATGACCCTCTGCCTGGGAGATAACACCGGATGCTCGCGGGTGAGAGGAAGACTGGGTGTAGGCAGGTGACTTGGGACCTGGGCCTCTGGTCCCAGGTGATGCAGGGCATTGTGGCTGCTGCCCCTCGTGGTCATTTGGTGCATGACTCTGCAGAGAGCACCCCTGGTGGGGAGAGGAAATCTCCCAGGACTACAAGTCTGTCTAGGGGTGGAATCACTGTGAAATGAGGGGAATGAGAAATTCGCTGAATGGGAACCTTTTTTTTTTTTTTTTTTTTTGAGACTAGGTCTCACTATGTTTCCCAGGGTACCACAGACTCAAGTTACCCAGGGTACCGCAGACTCAAGCAATTTCCAGCCTCAGCCTCCCAGGTAGCTGTAATTATAGGCACCCACCACAGTGCCCAGCTGCTTTTTCAAGACCAGGTCTCACTATGTTGTCTGGCGTAGTCTCGATCCCAAGCTTCTTGCCTCCCAGTGCTTGGACAACTGATGTGCACCACCATGCCTGTCTTGAGTTGGACCTTTATGTGGAAGTAGGGCTGACCAGGTCTGCCACAGTCCCCAAAGGGCCCTGGTAAATGAATCTTAGCATCCTGCTAACATGCTGTGTGGCACATACTAGACTGCATCATCTACATCTGTTATTCTCTTTATTGTCTAGTCAAAGTCTTTAAAGATTTTAATTTTTTTTCCTTAAAGATTTTTAAATGAACTCTGTCAGCAGTGACTAGTTCAAGAAACAGAGCAAATGCATGTCTAGTAAAAAAATCAAGTGGAATTTTTTTAGTGGATAGAGATGGAAATTCTTTTCTTGTTATTTCAGGATTGGGGACTTTGGAAATAAGACAGAATGAACCATTTCAAAACCACCTTGACTGATTCAAGGCCAAATGGGACCTCTCACATCGAGGCTGCCTGGGTTTAGCTGGTTGAATTGCTAGGAATTGGTAGATGGATGGATGGAAGTAAAGTCTATGGGTGAAGGGCTTCTGGGATGAGAGGTGTTCTGGGTTCAGATAGGCCAGCATGGAGTGTGGCCCAGCATGAACCCAGATATCAGACCCCAGTGTTTTCACATGTGTGAGTTCTGTTAGGATATGGGGGGCGGGGGCAATCACATACCACTAGTTTCTGGATGAAGGTTACAGAAAAGGCAACTTGTATGTTTCTGGGTCCTCCAAGCAGAAAAACACAGGCTTATAATGACCCCTTCACTCCCTCTTTGCCTGGGAGTTCCTGAATTTGGCTGCTTCTCTTTCCCAGCTCCTGAACTCTTCATTCTGTTGCACAATATTTGAACAGCATACAGAGCGTGCCCACCTCCATAGGAATCCAGCTCCCTGTTCCCCCAAAAAAGCTGAGTGCTGGAGGCCATGCCTGGATGGATGCTGCAACACGGCCACTTCTCCATCAATGTAAGTGAACATTGTGAATAACACACCTAAGGGGCTGTCAAGGTGGAAACTCATCAGATTGTATCCTCCAAGCGCTCTGGCAAAAGAAAGTCATCAGGAGAGAAAGCTGGAGAACACCTGTGTCCTGTCCCTTTTTGCCATCCCCCTGCCCCCGAGAGCTCAGTGTCTAAGGTGAAGGGTCAACCAGCCAGAAATGAAGTGAGAGCAACTTTATTCCAGCCTCCTTCACTGTGGGGGCTGAAAGAGCTGAACTGGAGGAAAGCGACTGGCCCTCTCCACTGGTTTAGGCTGGTTTAGCATTAGACTGGTTTAGCATTCCTCTCCCTTGTACTTTCCCCTTCCCGGAGAATCTGCTTCTGAGTCCCTAGAAACAGAAAAGAAAAATGTTTGACTCGCTGATAGACAGATGACACTTTTCAGATTTGTGTGTAGTTCCCTCACCTCCACAAGGGCAGGGATTGTTTCAGGGAAAGTGTCAAGCAGGACAGAACAGGTGTCCATGTGCCAAGCCCACCTGTTGGCTAGAGAGGCTGTTACCTTCTCTTTCCCCTCCTGCCTGGCCACCAGGAGACCGCCAATGCAGGGATGCAGGCACAAACCAGAGGATACCTCTAAGAGTGCCCGCCCATGCTACTTGCCAGCATCCCTTAGGCAGGGTGGTTCCCTATGAAACTGGACCCTCACAAGCACTCGGGAGCTAGCGCGGTCCTTGCTATCCTGGTGGGGTGTGCATTCCACTCACTGCCATTTCTGCTGCACGAACTAAGGTGAACTCTGTCTCATAGTAAGTTTGAGGGAGTTTTAGTCACAAGAATGGCTGTGGGCTGAGTTGGAAGCTGATGGCTCTGATGAGTCACATTGTTTTCATTTAGGTGTTGAAAACAGATATTTTGGGCCGAAGTTTTGCTTGAGGCAAACAAGTCTACTCATCGGTTACCTGTCTGAAGTGAGAACACCAGTCCAGGCACCCACCCAGCCTCCAGCGACGTTGCTAGCCTTGAGGTAAGCCTCGGCACTGTTGACTGGGGCTCTTTCTCAGGAAAAGCAGACACAGATTTGCTTGACAGCTTTTCATTTTCCAGTCCACACAAGTGGAAACACATAGCAGCCCAGGATGCTGGGGAATCCCTGGGCTGAATGTAATCGGCAAGTGAGACGGTGTATACCCAGGCCATACGCTGGTGAAGTTACAGGGTCAGGAGGTTGTCTGAAAGTGGCCCCCACTTTCAGGATGGGGGAAGGGAGCCCAGAGAGCCTGGGGGTACCAAAGTGGTCTCTTCAGTAGGCAAAGCTCTTATGAAGAATTCTCCACTGACTTTGGGCTCACTGATGGGCCCATGGCCCCCAGAAGGAAATGAACATCCACTCACTAGAGCCCAAAGGTGTGGGGAGGGGTGAAGAGGTAGGGTAGGGCCTAAGAAGGGTTAGTTACCAGGTTGCTACTATGAATGCTGGGTTCCAGCAAACAGGCATATACCTTCCATGACCCAAGGTTCTCCCCGTGCATGAAGCCTGGTGCTCTGGCTTGGCAGCCCGTGACCTCAAGTCCTCTGAAGTGTCTGTTCACGCTGGCTGGCAACAACTGTGGTACTCATGACCTGACTATGTGATCTCAATTACTTTTCCAAGGAAGAGTCTAGAGATGTGCAGTTTGAGTGAATTACCAGCAAGTAGAGTATAATCTGCCTCCATGTTGGTGAGGTCAACTCTGACCCTCCCTCACAACACCCACCCCCCCATAGGGGCGATGGGGGAGCAAGTGAGGAGCATTGTGGAGTCACTGGCCAAGGTTACCTAGAACATCAGAGTGCAGACTAAGGACTTTGGAGGCGAGTGTTCAATCTGCTCATCATGAAGCAGCCAGGTCAGCTGGGCATACTCAACACTAGCTCCCCTACTGGCTTTGCTTTAAACACTAACATGCTATTACAATATTGCAAAGGGGCAAACCCCAGGGGCTTCAAAGACCAGAGGCGCTAGGTGGCTTTTCATTAGAAGAGAGCTGGCTTTGTTCTCAACTTCTAGGGCCAATAGCTTGTAGTGGTGGCAGGCTGGAGGTATGGGGGAGTACATGCCACATCCAGTCAGGCAGCTGCCCCTTCCCTATTGCCACAGTCTATGGGCCAGGTGTGGATGGTGACCTCAAAGGGCTGCAGAGCCTGGCTTTGTCCCTAGGGTTCTGGGGGCCAGGCCAGCTGTGGTGTTGTGTGTGTGTGTGTGTGTGTGTGTGTGTTTAGGTTCTTCCTAGAGGTTTGGACTTAAAGATGACAGCAGACCAGCCTGAACCAGGCATCTGGCCAAATATCACATATAAGAAAAATGCATAAACCTGTGCTTATCCCAAAAAGGAATGTTCCAGAAGAATCTAGACCCAAACTTGGAAAACTTTAATCATTTCCTGGGATCTTCTTTGTAGGTTTCAGGACTTAAGAGGAAATAAAAGAAGAACAATAGGAAAGTCCTGGGCCAACATAATTCCTGCTGGGGAGAAGGGCAGATAGCTTTCAAGTGCCCTAATCATTCTCCTGTCAGCTTGCATGCACCCCCCTGTGTGAACTGAGCTGCAGTCAAATGTTAACATTTCCTGCCCTGCCTTCACTGGCAGACACCACTAAATAGGCCCCAGGCAGGTCTACTGGGAATCATGAGTGACCGAGGCAGGATGGACTAGGGTGAAAAACAGGACTAGGATGGAGTGTGTGTGTGTGTGTGTGTGTGTGTGTGTGTATAACAGAGAGAGACAGATAGACAGACAGTTATAGACAGCAGATGCTAGAACACATCTATGGATGAATTAGTTATGAGTTCTGCTTTGACTTTTAAAAGGAAAAGATTTTAGGTGAACACTGGGTATTCAAGGTATTCAAATCACATGCCCCATTAACTTTTTTTTTTTTTTTTTTTTTGAGACTAGGTCTCGCTATTTTTGTCCATGGAACCACAGGTTCACATTGCCCTGGGTACCACAGACTCAAGCAATCCCCAGCCTCAGCTTCCCAGGTAGCTGGGATTACAGGCAGGTGTGTGCTACCACACCCAGCTATTTTTTTGGGACTAGGTCTTGCTATGTGCCCCAGCTATATGGCTTCCTAGGCTGCTACCTACAGGCATGCGCCACCATGCCCGGCCTGCTCACCTTTTCTTGTCTGCCTCATTAGCTAGCAATTTTAAATGTCTTATGGCTAGGAGAGGGTCCTAAGGGAGGGGGGATGGGCAGGGGAGTTGAATTTTAACCAGGCTAAACTGGGAACTAAATTCTTTGGCAGTTTCAAATCATTTAATGAAGGTTTTCTGAGGGATGGAGGCAGCACAGGTCACTAGTCAATCCCCCTCAGGCCAGCCCATGACCCTCCTTCAGTGCAGTCTCCTCTTTCTCCTGGAAGGCAGCCCTTCCCTGAGTCGGGACAGACACTCTCCTCAATCCTCATCACTCTAGCACCACTGTCTAGTTTCACTCCTTCCTTGTGCCCCTACACTTAGGATTCTCCTTTCTCCCCTTTGACCCATACTTTCCCTTCCTCCCAGGCCCAACTCCAGGTCAAGACAACTTCAACAGGGCCTCTGAGCAACCTCTGTCTCCTGTCTTTCCTTGGCTATAACTGTCTTTTAAAGCCATCATCATCATCATCATCATCATCATCATCATCATCATCATCATCATCATCATCATGGCATCAGAATCTTTGCACTTGACTTTGCACATGTTCATTGCAGCTGGGGAGCAGGCAGAGTGACCCTTCAGTGCATTGTGTCCAACTCTTCAACCACCAGCCACATGTACTCAAGCCCCTGCTTGTTTTTTGTTTGTTTGTTTTGCAGAAACTACCTGAAATTGGACATTTGAAGCCTCCAACACAACAGAAGCTGTGTCTCCACAAGAGTGGGGTGAACTGAGGGTGAGGGAAGCACACAGAAGGCTAACGTGTCACTTACTTCCCTCCACTCTGGGGAGCACATGGAGAGATTGCTGGGAATATGATCCAAAGAGTTGAGTAAAAATGTCTTAAAGGCCCTTTATAAGAAACAAAAAGTAGAAATCCACCGGGCCCGGTGGCGCGTGCCTGTAAGCTTCAGCCTATGAAGCAGCCAGGGCTAGGGATTGCGGTTTGAGTCCCACTCGGGGCAACACAGTGAGACCTAGTTTCAAAAAAATATAGCTGGGCGTGGTGGCACACACCTGTAATCCCACCTACCTGGGAAGCTGAGGCTGGGGATTGCTTGAGTCTGTGGTACCCTGGGCAATGTGAGCCTGCGGTTCCACAGGCAAAATATCAAGACCTAGTCTCAAAAAAACCCCAAAAGTAAAAATCCTTTCTTCCTATGTAAGCCTCCCCAAGTTTTTCACTTTCCCTTTAAAACAAAAGGGGAGGGATCCAGGAACAGAGTTTCCCTGAGGAAGGATGGTCCTTTCTCCCCAATCTGAACTTCCCTTCCTTGGGAAGTCAGAAGAAAAATGGAGGCTATCAGCCAATAGGGATGGCGGATATGGTGGAAATGCACAGATTGCTTAGAACCTCATTTCCAGCACTTTGACTTCCACCTCTGTTCGTGTCTATTGGTGCTTCTAAAGAAAAGCAAAGTGGGCCTAATTGGTAATATCCTGTCCCAACCTGCTCCCCTGGCCTGTGTACAGAACTTGGGGTAGAAGGTCATTATCAAGAGGAGGAGCAAGCCTGGGCTACACAACCTAGCAATTCTCATTTGGGGCTGCCCCTCCAGCATTCAGCTCAGCAAAGTTCATAGAATTAATGCTCAAGAGATTTTCTATGAAAACTATTTCTGCTTTCCTTGATCTGGTCATCACCAGTTTTCAGTTTGTCAGTATTCTAAATTTTTTGCCAAGTTTGGGAACCTTAAGATGATTATGACTCCAGAAGCCACTGAGTTTCAGTAATGAATTTTTACATTTTTGCTCTTCCTCCCACTCCTGGGACTGGGGGCATTTGGCATGGTTTCAGTGGGACTTGACTATTTTTATTACCTATGTTGAAAAGTGAATCAGGCCTTGTCCCTCCCCAAAACATTTTTCTGTCATTTTCCAATGTGTTCCTATGTTTCTGTATAATAAGGCATGTCTCTACTATAAGGAAAACCTTCCTCATGGCAAAGAACATTTCAGGACTCACACCTAGTAAGTAACACACCTGGATGCTAACCTGCATAAGTTCCACCCCAATTGTTGTGGAATAATTAGGCTCAAGTGCACAAAGGAATCACCGGTATCACTGGCATCATGGGAAGTGATGATGTGAGCAGGACGGGCAGAAGCAAAGTGGCCTGCAAAGGCAGTTTTCTGCGAGTTAAAAGACTGAGCCCCTCACCCACTGTAGTGAGCAGGCTTTCCTGTCAACAGTGGCTTGTGCTAGTTCAGGGGATTTTTCTTTTTCTTTTTTCTTTTTTTTTGAGACTAGGTCTTGCTATTTTTGCCTGTGGAACTGAAGGCTCACATTGCCTGGGGTACCACAGACTCAAGCAATCCCCAGCCTCAGCTTCCCAGGTACCTGGGATTACAAGCTTGCTACACCACGCCCAGCTATTTTTTGGGACTAGGTCTCACTACGTGTCGCTGGCGATCGAACCACAATCCCTGGACCTGGCTGTGACTTCCTAGGCTGCCGCCTATAGGCATGTGCCACCATGCCCGGCCTGGGGGATTTTTCTTGAGTGAAAATCCACCTCCCCAAAATGTTTAACTTATAGATGTGGACTTTTTATGCTTGGTTTCCTCCAAAGTGAAACACCATCGACTTAGTCCGAGGATGTCTTAACTCTCAGACCCAGGAATGTGTCCCTAGGTCCCCTTGTGGTCTCTTGTTGGTTCAGAAGCTCAACCTGTGCCCTGGGGGTGGCCATTGGTCCATGGTCCAGCTCAGAGGCTACCACTCCCTGTCACAAAGAGCCTGGCCTCCAGCATTTATAGCTTGCTCCTTCTCTGTGCTCTGGAGGAGATGTGAGCTTTGATGTAGTTGTACATGAATATTACCTTTCTATGTAACAGAATTTGCTTCAGAGGTAAGGACTCCACTGGCTTGGTTTGCTGCATATCAAATGTTCAGTGCAATAGAAATACACACAGCCATGTGATGCGCCATTATGCAGCATATCTTCCTGCCAAAATGCAAATTTGAAGGCCTGAGTATAGCATTGTTTACTGCATGTGATGATTTTCAGATGTTGGGATTTTAAACTTCACATTCTTTTTCGTGTATTGACAGTTACGCATCTTAAAGTGCTATTAACCAGAAACAGGGTTTCCCTATGCTACCTAGGATTGTTTGCTTATTCTTAAACCTGTTCTCATGGTGTGACAATGCCTTCACATTTCTTAAAGTTATGCCGACAGTCTGAATGGTTCTTTTTTCAATGAAGGCACAGGAAAATGTGGTAATAGGGTTCTTTCAAGAACACTAGCTATTGAACATTTTCCCCATCTTCTGCTATTTAAAAAACCCCACCCTATGTCTTTGTCAAAGAGCATGTGTTTATTTGAAATGCTGTAGTAAGTACAGGAAGAAATCAAATGAAGGTGGCAAAGACCCTAAGGAATGTTTGGCAAGTTCTCTCCCTAAATGTGTCCTATTCAGTCTTGCAGTATCAGTATTTAGCAAGTAGGAGGGCTGATTAAGTGTTTCTCATTAAAGTTTAATTTGCATTAACATTAATGTTAGCATCCACTCATGTACACAGAACAATTAATATAGGTTGATATTTACATAGAGTTATAATAAATGCACTAAGTTTTGCACAACCACCGCATATGCATTTTATGGAGTTTGTAGAAAACTGGGTAGGAAAGATGATCTCCTTTATTGAAAAGAATTTTCACAAAAAGATTACATTAATTTATAGAACATATGGAGCTGCTCAGCATGTGGGTGGAGTGGGTGGTTCCCAGCCAGTGCAGGGACCTGCAAGTCCATCTTTCTACTTTTCCCAGATAATAAGATTGATGTGCACATGAATGTCTTCCCTTTAAAAAATAACCTGTGTGTAGTTACAATAATTGATCTCTTTCTATAGTTTTATACTTGCTGACCTTTCTTTTCTCTTTTTTCTTTCCTGGACAAGTTTACCATGATTATGAGCTATTTTAATGGCATGGTTCTAGGTGAAACAAAAGACTTTTAAAACAGAAATGAGAGAATTAACGTATCAAAATGAACTAGTTATTCTGGTGCCTGGCTCAGGGGTCACCCAGAGACATGATCGCTTGACTTTTTTTTTTTTTTTTAATTTCAAAATGCATTTTATTCCAGGTTCCATTTCCACATGGTTTAACACAGAGGACTTTCTAGATATGTAGGTTATATTTTCCACATATTTACAATGTATATTTAAACCTCAAATTTATTTATTTATTTATTTTTAATAAGATTATAAAATTTATTCTGGTTGACAATTTAGGCCATAGATATGTACATAAAATTCCATAAAAGGGATCAGTATTTGGGGGTTGAGGAGGGGTGGAGATAGGAGGGACTGGTCAGGGATGATCGCTTGACTTTGAATCCCTGTCATGACCCCTAAGAGGGGGGTGCTTTTCAAAAGTTATGTCTCAATTTCACAGAATATTAAATCAAGAGTGGGTGTTCACAAGTTTAAGAACCCCTTGGTTATACTTTTGGTTACTTGTTTTCAGTGAGGTTTCCTTTTAACCAACCCAAAACAAATTGATTTCTTAAGTTTGGGATCCTTGCATTGTTTTCTTCAAAGTGAGTTACTTTTGAACTTACTCAGCTAAGATCTAACTCCAGGTTTAGTAGAAAATGAAAATGTCACTTTCTCCCTTACACTATTGACAGTTTGGTATATATATTTCCTGACTTAAAAAAAGAAAAAGATCAGTGTATGTCCCACCGAAAATGACTAAGTCTGATTTCTGTAGCAGTTAATGCTTAACTGTGACTTTTTCTTGCACTTAAATACATGTACCATTTTTATATATGTCTATAGAGTTAAAGGATCTCTGAAGAATTTTAAGATGGAAACAAGACACCCAGCAATTTATACTTAAATTATATTCTTCAATATAGTTTTAAAAAAAAAAAAAACTATTGTCATTGCTATTTCTTTTTAAAATGTTTATTTATTATTATTTGGTTCTTAATCTTATTGTTTTGTATTTATACAAAATAAGACAGAATAGTATGAGGACTTCTGGGAGACTCATGCTTAGCCTCAACGACTACCAGTTCATGGTCCACTGCTGTTTCTGTACCCCCACCCATTTGCTCTCTTACTGGGAAGCAAAACCCAGATGTAACATTTCAACTATAACTATTTCAGTATATATTTCTAAAAGAGAACTCAGTTCTAACATAAACACAGCTCCAGTTATCACATCTAAATGTTATATAATAATTCATTCTATCCACTCTATATCCAAAGGTCCTCCTAATACAGGAGCAACTCTTTAGAGTTTCTTTGAGCCAGGTCACATGTTATGATGTTTATGAGTCTTCTAGCTGATTTTTAATCCACAAATTCCCCCTATTGTTTCTTCCCCACTCCCATCACTGAAAACTATTTGTTTTCTCCTACTGTTTCCCATAGACTATGTTTTGCTGATTGTACCTCTGAGGCTGTTTAAACATGTTCCTCTGTTCTTTCTTTTTCTTTTTTCCCTTTCTTTCTCTCTCTTTTTTGATACATTAGTAATTAAATCCATTTCACACACTTGTTCTAACTCTGCAGTATACCTTTGTCACAGCAAAATACTAGTTGTCTAAGGTCTGATTATTTCTCTTTTGTTTGAATTTCATCAATCATGGAAATTCATACTTAGACTCATTATTTATCAGGGGTTCAACATACTATTCCATTTTCATTACTTCTATATTTATTATTTAGGACACTTCCATAAGGAAAAGCTCCCTTTTCTCAACCATGTGATTACCAATCATACAATCGTCTAGTTTCTTAGCAGAGATGAGAGGAATGATTTATTCCTATCCCTTCATTTGGCATTTTTCAGAATAACAGTTGGTGCCAATAACAACTAGCTATTTTTTTCTTATAGCATTATGAAGTGATGACTTTAAATACAATTGAACTACCATAACTAATGGTCATTACCTTTGCTGATATTAAGTGACTCACTGCAAGCCACTGAAGAGTCTCCTCAAGGGCATCCTGAATCTACTACTCATGACCCTCGAGTTCTTTTGATGTCCCTGGCTTGGCTCCTTCCTTGGACCGGGGGTCTGCCATTTCCCTAAGGAGGCTGGGTCCCATGTATTGGGAATGATCTGGAATGCAATCAATAGTTTATTGGGATGCATCATTTGACCTGTTTGCCTTTCAGTGTATCCTGAGTATCAAAGGCATAGGGGTTTGGAATCAAGAAGAGCAAGTTTTGCCTCCAAGCTCTATCACTCACAGATATGGGGTTCTTGGGACTCTTGCAAGGCTCTGGTCCGGGAGCAGAGTGCAAATCCTCCCATACTGTGGTCCCTTGGAGGGAATCCACAGAAGATGGTGGGCCTCAGGGCTGTCCTCAGCAGCCAGCAAGAAATCCTTGGACTGACGGGGAAACTGGGGAGTAGTGGAAAACACCTCAAGTCACCAATGGGGTAGATTATACAGAGGTTTTGGAAGCCCAATGAGCACCTAGAGGCACCCCTCTACACCCTGCAACCCCCTGCCACTGCCAGTGCAAGTAGAACATACCCACAAGTTCCCTGGATGGAGTCAGCTCCCAGCCAACTGCCTGTTGTATGCGTGCCTTTCATGAAGCAAGACAAATAATGGTCCCCATGGAACCAGGATGTGCTCAGAAAGCAAATTCTGAGGCCTGCAGGCTTAAGGAACAACAGACTGAACATCCTAGATTGGGAAAGGTGAGGACTCATGAAAAGCAGAAAGGGAATTTAAATCCAAGAACAAGAAATACTCTGGAAGTGATAATGCGACTGAAAATCTGAAGTGGAAACAAGCAGACCAGTAAAATAACTAAAGATATTAAGAATGAATCCCACCAGACAGAGGAAGGCAGGGATCCTGTCTGATTTATCCCATGTGACTCTAGAAAATAAAATCGAACTCTTAGAAACAGAGATGATGGTGGCAGCTTGGCCTGGGGTGAGGGCAGCAGAAGCGGTGGGTACAATGTACAGACTTTTTGGTTTTAAGACAAATTTGGTCTAAGGCTCTGGGGTACAACATGGTGAGTCTGGTTGATAAATCAAATTGTGGAATTTACCACAGGAGTAGAATTTCAGGCTTCTTACCCTTGAAATTAACTTGGTGGTGGGAACCCTTTTTCCTTGTATGAAGTGTCTATCATGCTGTGGCATACTTTACGTCTCTTAGAGTTTTGTCAATCTTGCATCAGTAAAGCTGAAAAACTAAAATTTAAAAATTAGATAGTCTCTTGCATTAAGAATGTCTTGGTTTGTTTCTGTGATGGAAGGATCCACCCAAATAAGAATTGGGAGATTAGTTGCCACATTCCCCAAGGGCATTGAGAAAGGATAAAGGTAAAGAACCAGGATAAAGGTAAAGAACCAGGCAAGGAGAGAAAGCAAATGTGGAGAATCAGATAAGTCTATTAGGAAAACCAGGTGAGAAAAGAAAATGGAGGGTGGCTAAGAGTTGAGGCAATAACGAGGCAGAATTTCCCCAGCCTTTAGCTAGAGAATGAAACAGTGGCTAAGCTAGACTGAGGACTGGCCTCCATACCAGAAGCCCCAACCGCTGACCTGAGGTCTGCTCTGGGGTGGCAGTTAAAAGACCTTGATCACGGACAGGATAAAGAGTGGCTGATCTGAGGGAGACAGTGTCTTAGGAGTGGGCATAAGTCTGAGAGTTTCGACATATTGTGGCTCAGGTCCTGATCTGCAAAACAGAGAACATGACCTAAAAATGATAACAAAAGCAGATCAGTTACATCTCTCTCAGCCTCATTTGCTTCATCTGTCATTGAGAGACCATGACCTCTGCCTCAAAGGGTTGTTGGAAAGATGAGATAACAATACACTCCAGAGTGTAGGAAAGTAACCATGTAGATGCACAGATAATAAAACAGCTATTTTTTTAAATCGTTGATACCTATTTGTCCAGGACTGTCTATGCAATGCAACAGGTAGTGAGACATAGGTGAAGAAAATACAGGGAAATAACCTACTGTGATGGTGCTGGGGTGGGGGGAGTGGGAAGGAGAAAAGCAACCAACAAATAAACTTAAAATTAACTTTAATTAAACTTTAGAATAGTCTTTAGCAATACTCTTTAGAAAAAGATTAAAAATTAAAGCAATAATACAATGTGAGGTCATGTGAGTGCTGCTGAGGAAATGAGAGGAGGCAGATGCACTGCAAGAACAAAGGTCCTGGAACTTTGCGTGTCGACCCAGGGTTTCTCTCTCATTGTCTGAGAACTGTCTCAGTGAATCTCAGGAAATCAGGAGTGCCCACCGTGGAGGGAAGTCCAGCATGTGCCTTCTTGTTCTAGCACACTTCCCTAGCTCTACGATTTAGGATGAGTTGTGCAACCATGCCAGGTCTCACAGATTTATGTCAATTCAGACAAATGGAAGAAGATTCTTGAAGCCTTTATTTTACATCCCATGTGGCTTTATTCTGAAAAGGGAACATCATATAGACAGGCAGGCAGGCAGGAGAGTGACTTCTGACTCTGAGAGGCCCAGCAGTAGACTACTCTCCTCCCAGGCTTTCTTTTCACTTCTCAGTACCCTGACCACACAATGGATATAATGTTGCAAATACAACCCTCATCTGGTTACTCCAGGTTATAGGCTATCCAGCTTAAAAGTATAAAACAAGCCTGATTTTTAACCCATTTTTCCTATAGTCTCTCAAGAGACACCTCCTTGTGGAGTTTTCCATGGACCTTTGCCCCCCTGGCCTCAAGAAGGAGCTTTCCATCCTCAAGTGGTCACTCCAGGCCAGATTTCGCATGGCTCTCATCCAGGCCTGTGGGAATCAGTCAGACACGCTTGACATCCCAGAGATGCCAGGCTGAGTCACTGCTCACCCTGGGCGAGGTGGCAAGGAAGCAGCGGGGCTCAGGGGAGGTTGTGATTTAGTGCTGCTGGCCCAGCCCCACCGGTAACTCTACCTGGCCCCTGCAGGCTGGGTGTCCATGCTCTTTAGAAACATGACCTGATCCTTCCTTCCCCCATCAAAGGTTGTTCCTTGTCGTTAATCACAGAAGATCCCTTTCATGCTCTGCACCTCTCAGAGGGTGTCCTGGCTGCAGCTGTTGAAATAAACCCCCCTGCCACCTGCTTTCGCTTTCCAGCCTTCTCTGAATTTGTGATCTTTCTGGATAATGTGAGTGCTGCTGAGGAAATGAGGATAGGTGGGGCAACCACAGGTGCAAAGGTCCTGGGGTGGATGAATACTTGCTATATCCATCCAGGTAAGGGCAGACCAGGCCAGGGAAGTTCTTTTCTCCAGAAGTCTGGTTGTTCAGCCTGCATTATTATTTGGCAACAATTTTATCAAGGTGTTTAAATGACATTAAAATTAAGCCCTAAACAGGGACAGGAGCTAAGGCATGTCACCTCGTGTCCCCATCTCATCATTTTCCCTGAATTTTCACCTGATGCAGTTTCTTCCCTGGCTACTACATTTCACCTCCACTTCACTCTTCACTAACCTCTTGGAGGAGGCCCCTGCCTTCTGAAGGCACTGCCCATCTCCTGAGATCAGTTTCCCAGTGGTCTGTAGCATCTGAGTGGCATCCACACCCCTGGCTGCCCATGGCTTGTGGGGTCAGCCACAGAGAGGGGTTGCATGTCCCAGGAGCACTGCCTCATTTTTCTTCTCCCAGCTGGAAAGAAATACAACATGGAAATCTCTGGCAATCTTTCCAGAAAAAAGCAACAAGGAAATATTCACTTGGGGTACTTGCTGACAGGCATGGATAGGGGGCCTCATTTTTTATCAAATGAGGGTTATATCCCAGTAATACACCATCAAAATATTATGTGCACTCACATATACCACCCAGTCTATACCAAGACATAAGACCAGGGGTGCAAGGGCAACAGAGGGGACACATATTTTGAGCAAGTCCCCCATTTCTTCTCCCCTCTATACTGTGAGCTGCCACATGTGCTGTTAGGAATTGGAATTAGACTGGGAATAAAAACAACATATGCTAGTTTTTTATATATGTATAAAATGTACATGCATGATAGGAAAACACATATTACCACCTACTCTTTATCATGTCTATCATCTGCCATTTCTCTGCCTGTCTGTCCATCAGTTGTCATCTACCTATCGAATGATATCACACTTTGTAGTGAGCCCCCAGACATCAGCAGTTCTCATAGGGCTGCTTCATGCCCCGATGATTTTGACTGGCAACATGCTTAGGGTTCCTGTCAGTAGTTTCCATGTTTTTGAAGAAATGAAATAAATGGACATGAGGACCTACTGAGGATGGGCAGAACCCAGGAGGCTGAGCCTGCATCGACAGTTTGCATCAGACTTAGACCCTGCTGATGTATTTTGGGGTGATGCTTGACACCAACGAGCTCCTAAAGCCAAAAAAGTGCAAAGGGGATGGGTCCAGGGTGGTGGTCTATCTGCTAATGTCCATGCTGGTGGACATTAAGGAGACTGGAGCACAGTGAAAGCCTGGGAAGCTTTTCTTCTTTTTGAAAGAAGCTTGCCGGTGAATTTCATGCATTTATCCAGAAAGGAAAGGCCTTTTCCATTTCAAATATGACTTCCTGTTTTAAAGATATCCTTACTGTGGTGCCTTTTGAAGAAAGAGAAATGTGTTTCTTCAATTAAATCATGTGTTTAAAACATTTTTCTATATCAACTTAAAAGAGTGTAGGGAGTTAGCGCTAAAGCTTAGATTTGTGTTTTTTTATTTTTATTTAAAAAATATTTTTTTAACATTGTTGTAGTTCTCCAGCCACCTTATCACCCATGGCTCATCACTGTATTTCCTTGTGTTTCTCCTTCCCTGTCTGCTGTTTTAGTTCTATGGCCAGCTTGTTAGTTTTGACTACTTGTAGTCCTTTTGCTTAGATATATTCCACATATAAATGAGACCATCCAGTATTTATCTTTTCTAATTTTGGCTGCATTATCCCTTCCAGCTCCATATATGTTGCTGCAAGTGGCATGATTTTGTCTTCTTTGATGGTGGAATAATATTCCATTGTGTAAACATACCGCAACTTAAAAAAAAATCCATTTGTCTGTTTTGGGGCAATTTGGATCGTTTCCATATTTTGGCTATTGGCTTTGTTTTTACTTAAACTGAAAACTCAGCAAGATTCTCAACACTCATGTCCTCTCCAAAGGCAGTGAAGACAGTCCTCTCCCCAAACTGGAAAGGACTATGGATGTACAGGCGTGTGCTCTGCCTGGAGGAGGAAAAGCCGTCCAATTTCAGAGCAGGGAGAGACCCTGAGTTGGACTGGATCACAGGCACTTAAAAAGTAAGCAGATTCAGTCCCCAATGTGAACAGGTGGCTCGCTGGCTCTTTGTCATGGGCCAGTGTGGTAGACTTCCTGGCTGTAGCCAATCTTGTCTTTGTTTCTTTACCCCACTCATGCCCCAGTCTGCGCTGACTGCCACTTTTACTTTCTGCATCTCTATCTATGTTTTAGGGGTACAGTTCATCCCTCCTCATATACAACCCAGGATTCCACTTCTAGCTATAATGAATATTTGCAGTCCTACATTCATTGCAGCCCTATTTATAATGCCCATCATGGGAACACTCCAAGTGCCTGAGGACAGAAGAGGGGATTGGAAAGATGTGGTATATATGCACAGTGGAATAGATTCAACTGTAAAAAAGATGAAATCTTGACATTCACTATCACAGATGGACCTGGATGATGTTAATTGAAATAAGTCAGAGGGTGACAAGAAAAATGGAAGATGACTCCACTCTTCTGTGGAGACAGAGAAACAAAGCAAAGAGACAGACAAAACCAAAGAAACAGATCCCTGACATCCAAGCAGAAAGCTGTCAGTGACTTCAGAGCCACAGTCTACTTCCTCTCCTCTATGTCCCCATCTCTCCCAGCTCTTCCATGGAGAGATTGGTATTTCCTTTCCTCCTCCTTCTTTTTCTTTTAAGTGACATTAGTTTAGAACAGTGTATGAGTTTTGAATGTCCAGCAAAACAATTGGACACCCACCTAAAGGCTGTCTTCCACCCATCACTCTGCCATTGAGCATCTCCTATAATAGATTACCCACCTGCTCCCTTTACTCAGCTAGGACACTAGGTGATAAGACAGGAGACCCCTGAAGGCACCTTGCCTCCAGCGCTCAGCAGGGCCCTTATGTTGTCTTTGGAAATCCAGCAAAGGGAGTGTGAGGCTCTCCAGCCATTTGCTTGGAAGTTGAGAAATCGATCTCAGTTCTGTCTTCCTCCAGTGCTGAGGGTTTTGGGCTTCATAGCTCTGGAGATTGACTGGGAAGAATCTGTCACCACAAACAGGTTCATGAGGGGGGCAAAAGCTTGGTTCTTTGGCTTTCAGTTCCCCTGCTGGAGAGGCCCACCACGTTTGTAAGCTTCACAGGGACTACTTCAGGAGAGTATCCTCTGTGACAACTTCAAGGACCCAGTTCAACCTTAGAGGCATTGAAGGGATCCAGCAGGGCGGGTGTGTTGTCAAGATAATAGAACCCAAGCCATTCACCAGAAGCAGTCAGAACCATTGATTTGACAGCCACAGCCTCCCAGGTTTTCCAGCGCCACCCCTCTAGTCACCCAGTAGGGTCCTTAGGAGGTAGGGCCTAAAACACGGGTTCCCTGGACAGGCTGGTGCTCGTTCCAGGGGACCAGCTGGGCCTCATTAGCTCCCCCTCAGAAGCTCTGGGAGTTCCCTGCTGGGCCTACCCAGGCAGGGTGTGGTGCCCCAGCACCTCAGTGGTGGAAAGAACCAGGGGAAGGACCTGGGCCAACTCCCAGCCTGCAGAAACCGCTTTTGGATTCCAGGGAATAGGGGGTGTTGTAGGAATAGCAGGTCCAGCACCCGGGGTTCCCAGCTTCCAGGAGAGGGAACTCTGGCCGGTCCAAGTCGCACAGGTCACCGTCCTTCCTCCTGGTGGGTTTCCCCAGGGCAGTGGCAGCTTGGGCCACTCGGCGTCCAGTTGCCAGGTCTCCCCGCTGGGCTGGCCTGTTCTTGCTCCAGTGGCTGTCCCTGCCCGGCGATCTCGGTGAGGTTTGTCTTTCTCCCTAAATCCCGGCTTGCCAGGAGCTCTTCGAGGTCGCGGCGGCGGGCGTCGTGGGTTCTTCGAGTTTCCCGGGCCTGACACTCCTGGGAGGATTGGCTGGCCCCCTCCTCCACCCGCGCCGGAGAAACACTCCCCCGAGCCGAGAGCCGCAGAGAGTGCGCTGGTCCCCGGCAGGCCGCCGCTCCCGCCGCCCGGCATTCCTGGAATGCCAGCGGTGTGACGTCCCAGCGGCCCGCGCGCCTCGCGCTCGGGGCCGCCGCTCCACGTGGCCGCGCGCCCCGCGCGCCCCCGCCCGCGCGCCCGTCACCGCCCTTCCAGCGGCGCTCCGTGCGCGGCCTCCCCGCGCGCCCCCGCCCGCCGCCTTCCCCGGTACCCCCCGCCCCGCGCGCGCCCCACCCGCGCGTTCCCGCCCGCGCTCCCGTCGCCTCTGGCCTGGCGCGCCGAGCCGGCCGCGGGGGTGGGAGGGTGGGGGCGGGGGGGGAAGCCGCGGCCCGGCGCCTGCCCGTCCCCTCCCACTCGCGCGGCCCCTTCCTCCGCCCCTCCCGGCGACTCGCATTTCCTGCCGCTCGCCTCCCGGCCCCTCAGACTTCTTTCCAACTTTTCCTCCCGAGCGGGCGCGGGCGGGGCCAGGTCGCGGCTCCTGGGCGCTCGGCCGCCGGCCTCCCGGCGGGGGTCCTCGGGCCGTGCTCCCCTTTCCGGCAGCTCCCGCGGCCCCAGCCTCGGCCCCCCGCCGGCGGGACCCCCGCGCCCGGGTTGCGGTCCGCTGCGCCCTCGCCGTGCGCCCTGGCCGGGGAGCGCCGGAGACTCCCTCCCTTTCGTCTCCGCCGCCACTGGCAGCGACTCGCGGGACCGCGGCGCCGCCGCCCGCTGCCTTTCTGCGTGGAACTCCCGGCCGACCCGCCGGTGAGCAGGTAAACTCGGGGAGCCGGGCCGCGCGGGGTCCCGACAGGCGCGCCGGGCGCTGGGCCGCCGACTGGGATATCGGGGCGCGCGGGCCGAGCCGCTGGTCATCCGTGGTGGTGGGTCCTGCCGCAGGGAACGACGGGGCTGGGAGGTGAAAGGGGCACGGAGCCGGGGAGTCGGGGATGGACCGCACCCTCGCCCCCTCCTGTCGTTCTCTTCTGCTTGGGGGAACCAGCGCGATCTAGGAGGGGCGGCTGGAACCCCCTAGGCTGTGAGGCTGGAGAGTGAAAAGATGGAAGAAATGCTGTGACTCAACTGGAGAGGGGCGCACTCCCTGCACCCTCTGCCCCCCGAGGGGACAGGATCCCAGGCGGGCCAGTGCTCTGCCCTCGCAGTAGGCCCCAGCCAGCCAGCAACTCCGGGTGTCTTGGCCCCTGCTCGGCTGGTCGGGTTGGCTCCTGGGGAAAAACCTGTGGCCTGCACCTCCAAGTTGGAAAGTTCTGAGTATGAACAAGTTCGAGTGTGGCGTTCAGGCTTTCTGCTCTCATAGGCTCCGCCCCTGACTGGATTGGGAGGATTTGTAGGTGGATTTTCCACCTCTTTTGAGGGAGCAGTGAACTGGTAGGTCCCTACCTTCCTTCCTCTCCTCTTCCTTCAGTGGCTGTCGCCCCCCTCTAACTCCAGTTTAAGAGTGTGGGTTCAGTCAGCATCTGACTGGCCTTGCAACCTCTCTGAGAGTGAGGAATCTCTAGATTGCAGGCTACGTGTACATGACAGACTTCCACCAAAGTGTTAACTTTCTTAAACTGGGTTAGTTCACTCTGTGTCCAGGGAACCTGCCTGTCTGTGCGGGCGCAGGATCTGCGTGGATGCAGTGGGGGTCTTGAGAGAAGCCTGGACCCAGAGCTATGGAGAATTTCAGAGCCATGAGAGGGGCTGTGTGCGGGAGCCTGGCAGGGGACCGGGGAAGGACACTGGACATAAGCTTGGTATTCTGACCTGTAGGGTCGGTTGGGATAAGTTCCATTTAGGAGCCCTAGTCGTCCAGCCATGGAATAGAGGTGGGGATTGATGGCCAGGTTGGTGCAGGGCTCCTGGGGTAGCTTTTTTGTTTGTAAATGTCAGGAATGGCACTAGAAGCTGTTTCCCACTGTGGGAAAGCAGCTTCCCAGGAGCACTGGTCTCTGTTTAGACACATGGTGGTCACCCTAAGAAGGTCTCTGTGCCAACCAGAAGCGCAGCAGCCTGATCATCCACATGCTAATTGGCTAGTGGGCCCCAGCTGGTTTTTATCCTGTGCGTCTGATCACCTTGAAAAGCTGCTTGATGGCAGCACATGAGGCCACTTCTGCACCTCGGCACTTTCCAGAATGCACTTGGGCTTTTGGTGATGGGTGAAAAGCTGAGTCCATGGGCACGATGGCCCTAATGCGATGACCCTAATGATGACCCTAATGCGTGGCACCAATGGCCTGGGGCAGTCAGTGTGGGTGTCTCTTCCCCCTCTCTACTTCTGAGGGAACTTCTTCAGTCCTCCTGTGGGGGCTGCTCCTTCTCTGCAGCTCTGTGAAAACAGAGTGTCTCCTGGAAGATAACTATGGCCTGGGGTTCAGTACCTGCTACCTGGAAAAGTTCAGCATGATGACCCCTGTCCAGGACTTGCCCATCAGGTTCCCCCTCACCTGCTGGAGTGGTGGTAATGGTGTCCTTGTAACGGGATTGGCTGAGTCCTGCCCCAGGTGGCAGAGGTCTGTCTTTTGGTGACCTCAGACCCATGTATCAGATTGGAAAAAGCACACTGCAATTTGGGGTTTTTACCCTTTACCCCCCACCACAGTTTTCTTGAAGATATAATTGTTGCCAAAGGAAATAACTCAGGACAAGCCAGTTTTGATCATCCTAGCACCTGCCCAGCATATGTAAGCACTTCTGTCTATACTTAGTTGCCATTAACACTCAGGTGCTGAGATTTGTTTGTCCCTGTGGTCAGACCCCTGGGAATGGGTGTGTGTGGGAGGGGGGAGGAGGATGGGGGGCGGGGGATAGTTAGAGGTCTTGGTTATGGAAAAATCACAATAAATGCAGAGAAAAGTGAGAATTTATGACTTGCCCTTAATGGATGGGCCAGATGGCCAGCATTATGAGGAGTGCTCTGTTAACTAGGAATTTCAGTTTTTCTTCAGAGTTGCACATGTGTGCGCGTGCATGCTTGCTCACGTGCACACACACACACATACACATATTTTGATGCCTTCCTGGGTTCTGTCTTCTTGTCCTCACCTCCTCTCTTGCATTTGAACTTTTTTACTCAACTGCCCATTGCTGTATGTGTTTTGAACTCATTAGCATCAGAACAGTGCTCTGTACTTTGCTAGAGATAAGCAGGAGTGAGAGGTAAGATAAAATAGTTAATCAGTCAGTTAAATTATTGTTGCTTGTATTGATTAAAAAAGGGAAAAGAAACAAGTTTTGGTAGAGAGGAGGAAAATGAATGTTTAAAATCAGACTGTGATCTCCCCTTACTGATTCACTTTAGCTTTCCCTCATCTGAGCCTCATGGAGGCTGGGTAAGCCAGGTGTGTGTATGTGTGGTAAATTCTTCAGTTTTCCCTGGTTCAGGGTACTGGGATAGGGATCTAGGGTTAGGGTGCTGGGACAGGGATCCAGGCTCAGGGTGCTGGGATAGGAATCTAGGCTTGGGACTTCAAGATACTCTTGGGATTGAACTTTTGCTCCACCATTCTTTAGTTGCACAATCATGGACGAACTGCTCTGCTTTTCGAGTTGCAATTCCTTGCCTACAAGATGGGGCCTGTGGGCTGACTGGTCTGGCGTTGATGGCAAGTTCAGTGGGATGCTGGAGGTCAGCCCCTAAGTTAGTGCCTTGCATAGAGCGCCTTTGGGCAGGATGGCTATTTATATACCCAAGGAGTTGCATGTCATGAATGTGCTCTTTGTGTGTGTCATTTTTTTCCCTAGCAGCCTGAATCCACATGCGTGCCAACATACACATAAAGCTTTGTCTCTGACCTTTTTTAACTTTTTTTTTTTTGGTCTGTTGGCTCAAAGCAAACGTGTTAGCTGGCAGCTGCCATGTGGCCCCTCCTCTGGAAGGGGAGGAGGTTGAGTCGCAGACTCAGGCAGGAGGAAAGTGTAGAGGAAGCCACTTGGAGGAGAGTAGAGCCCAGGATCCCTTTTCTTGTCTGCACCCTTGGTGTAGGGTCTGGTACAGTGGGGTTCTTGTCTTTGCTGTTGACATCCAGTTCATTAAAAAAGTCAGAATAACCGCCTGCCTGAGCAAGTGTGTGGAAGCCTGTGCATCTTCACAAAGGAGCCTTTTTAGCAGGTTTGGTTCCTCCTTTGAGGTTCAGGCATAGCCGCCTGCAGCGCTACTAGTGTGGTGCTCCCTCAGGTGGCTTGAACTTCAGGTATTATGAAGGTTCCCCCAGCTTTTCAGAAGTTTACATTACAGTGCTTCACTGTACGAAAGAAGTACTGCCTGTTTTTCTGCTGACCAAGAGAAATTTGAAGAGGACTTTTGCTTTTAAGACAGGGAAAAATGAGTGTGGAGTTCTGTCTTGGTTTTGCAGCAGCTACAACCTGAGCAATGAGAGGCTCGTTCACCCCCAACACTGTCCTTCCTGGGAACTGCTTCATACAGATTCTCTGCTTTTGACTCCATGGGAGTGTTGGTTTAGGTTTTGTGTGACATTTGGTGAACCTTGGTATTTTTTGGGTCTGGGACCCAAAATTTTTTCCACATAAATGAATCGTAATTGCTCCATCACTTTGAGCCATTTTGGGTTTACAAAGTACTTCCCTGGAATGCTGTCCTTTCAGAGAGCAGGGGAAACCTGTATCTCGTCTGAGAAGCCTCAAGTATTTGACCAACGTTAACTTTTTGATCTTCAAACCAACCTCCCAGCAGGAGGAAATGTTAGAAGAAAGGAACAGCTTGTAAAATGTCAGCCTGGCTGGTGTGTGGTGTGTGACCTGAAGCTGGATGGATTGTAACAGCCAGGAACTACTTAACTCCCACATGTAGGCCAGGAGGTCATTAAGAGACCCTTCAGGGGCTGGGAGAGAAAGCCTGGGAGAAATGCAGATTTGCCTGGGATTTGTGCTAAGAGAGGGGAGAGGAAATCACACTGGGGACCACCAGCATGGCTGTGTGTTGCGCACACACTGATTATTTTCATAATCGGTATTTTCAAACCTTCTGAATTATTTATAATTCTGAATGAAAGGATATGATGCAATGTCCATGGGTGAGGACTTAGAGTAGGGCGCTTGAAAGGTAGTAAGTTACTAAGTACCTTTTTGTGTGTTGGGGTGGTTATGCTCTGAGTTGAATTATAAGTGGCATATTAACATTGTTTTAATTTCCTTTCCCCATTTCCTGTGGCTTCTATATTCCTTGGCTTAGTTTGGTTTTCCTTTCCCATCCAGCTTTTGTTTGCCTTGCTTCCAGGTCTTGGGTGTTAGGAAAAACAGTATGTTACCGCAGTTTGCAGTTCGTGATCAATCTCTGTAAAACTTGGTATGTGGGTCATTTTGCTTAGTTCCTGAAGGCACTCAGTTGGCCTTGGCCAAAGGTTTCTGCCTGAACCTGGCTGTTTGGCTTGACCCACAGACCCAGTGTCCAGACAACTTGTATCCTAGGCCGCCATTCTATGAACACTTGATGTTGGTCAACAAGGCAGTTGGGTAAGAAAAGGAGAAAGACCTCCACTGCTGGTGGTGGTTGATCTTTTTGTGTCAAACCATATTCCTAAGTTAGGGGGATTGACTCTATCTGACTTTATCTACGATGATTTATGAGTTTTTACTCATGAGGATCTTTCACTCCTTGTTGAAAATTAGCAAAAGTTCCTCATGTTTATTGTGAGGCAGGTGCATCTCTGCTGCCCCTTTCCTCTCCCTGCAGGTGCTTTCTTCCATACTCCATTCCCTGGAGTCAGTCAGGGTATCTGCTCAGGCAGGGGACCTTGAACTCTAGGGAGTGTGGCGTCAGATGCAGGAGGAACTCTGAAACCCTGATGGCTATCGCTGACTCCCCCACTCCCCAGGTTCTGATCCAGCTGGTCTGTGGTGGGGCATGAGAATGTGCATTTTTAAAAGTTTGTTTTTAGATGAATCACTGTTGATTTTTGGAGAATATTTGACTTCTCAGCTCAGTTGTAGCCCCCCACAGCCCTCCCACCACATAACCCTGGTGATCCAGATCCATGACTATGTCCCTTGTGCTCTTTCTGTTGAGAACCTCCCCTCCTGGGGGCCTCAGACGTATGACTGGGCTTTTTTCTGACCCTTTCTTTGGTTTCTCTGTATTCTGCATATCATTGGAACCATCTGAAAGTGCTAGTGCTGTGGGTCCTCAACCAGCTGCTTGCTGAGAATCACTGAGCTGAGGAATCTCGACCTGCCTACCACCCCCAGGCTAGCTGTGGCACCTCTGGACTTGCTCACTCTGCTAGTGGAGGTTGGGCCTATGCGAACCTTCTCTAGAATTAGACCCTCGAGGGCGTTGTAGATGCTGTTGTTGGAGTAGATCGGCTTGACTCTCATCTCCAATCCTCACTTCCATGTGGCTCCAGTTTGGTTCCTCTGGTACTCCTCTCTGGCTGGATATATCTGATCTATGTAGCAAGTTCAACCTGTCTCTAAATTGCTAGTTTCTTGCTACAAAATCTATTGCTTCTGTCTTTTCCATCTCAGGGACTTTACTATCCACTTGAGTTAACAGCTGAGACTCAGCACTAGTCACTCTCTCTTATTTTCTATACCCCCCGTCCTCCATGATCCAGTCACCACCAACATATCAGTCCTCAGACCCAGCTTGGAGTCTGGGTCACTATCAGGCCTTCAGCTGGCTCCGTTCCTCTCGAGCCCCATCGCCTGTTGCACCATCATGGCCAGGGACGGCTGACTATCATGACTATCATACATTCTTACTGTATTTTTATTGAGGTGACATTGTTATAAGGCCAGCTTCACACTGTACTAAAGGAGGACATCATAGCAACAGAAAACAGACAAGGAGGACATCATAGCAACAGAAAACCACAGATTGATACCCTTTATGAATATAAGTGCAGAAGTCCTCAACAGAATCTTAGCAAACCAAATTCAACAGTGCATTAAAGGGAGCACATCCCATGACCAAGTGGGATTAATTTCTGAAATGCAAGGAAGGTTAAGCATCTGAGCATTGGTCCATATCATTCAGCATGTCAACCAAAGGAAACACAAAAACTACGTGATTGTGTTGGTTGATACAGAGGTGGCATTTGATAAGATTCAATATCCATTGGTGGTCGAAACCCTCAAAAAGTAGGGCTATGGAATGCACCTCAACAGAATAAACGTCTGTATAGGATAAACCAACAGCTGAGACCATTACTCATCGACTCTCTTAAAGAGTTTTTCTTTTCTTTTTTTAGAAGAGCTTGTGTCAGATTTTATTCAGGTCAAGGTCACCATCACATACAAGGAGACTTCAGAACCTCTGCATACGTAGATGAAGTGTGAATTGATGCATTTACAGGTGGCTGCCCAACAGGTCAGTCACTGGCAGCTTTCCCCTGGACACAACTAATTTTCATTTCTGTGGATGTGAGTAGTTCTGACTAATTTTCTACAGTGTGCAGCATGGTGAAGTAGTTTTGATAGATATGTTGACCACGGCCCATGGGGATCCTTCACCTGAAAGTAAGTCATCTTTTTTGTCTTTCTTCGAAAGTTCAAAGAGCTTTTGAAAACTTCTCTGTGTTAATGTCGTTTAGATTCATCTCTTGGCTCTTATTACCTGTGCCATCAAGCTTTTCCCCTTCCAGTCCTACCGTCACTCTTGCCCACTCTGAGAACCCTGACCCTTGGTGAGTGTCATCTTTTTGTTATGGTTCATCTGGAGGGACCTCTTCAGTTGCTGCCTGTTTGGATCCCCTTCCTCTACCTAGCAGTAAAACCTTCTTTTCCCACACCCTCCACTACCATTTCCCGTATACTAGCCACTTACCTTTGTTTTCCACTATGCCTGTTTGCCTTCTTGCGTTTGTTCCTGGGTTGCAAGCTTCTACCAGAACCAGTACATTCACATAGTTTGGAGTCAGAATATCCACCATATGTCAGAGCCAGGGCTTCCATTTATGGGTGCAGATTCTCCCTGTATCATCTGCTCTTTAAATGATGTCATTAAATCTCTCAACAACCCTGTGAAATTGGCATTATTATTGCCAGTTTGTAGAGAATGGGATGAAGTCAATTTTGAAGAAAAGTATTTCTAGAATCAGTGAATAAATGCATTTGTGAAATGAGGAGGATCAAGAGTCCAGCCTGTTTTGGGATTTTTTATTTATTCTTTGCCAGGAGGTGCGATGCTTGGGGAAGATAGCACCATGCTAATGACTAGTGTAAAGACAGCAGAAAACCAGACAGATAGCAGTGCCGTTCACAACGCAGCATGTTTCTTGGAGGAGACAGTTCTGTCTCAGGTGTTTTCTGGTATCACCGATTCTCTGATTCTTCTTTCCTGTCCTGAGATACTTCCAAAAGTGATCATTTCACCTCTCATTTTTCAAACCTAGGAGATAACACACAAGTGCTAAAGGGCAGGAATTTGGGGAGTTAGGCCAAAAACAAAATTGTTTAGCAATTAAATAGGTCCAGTGATTAGAATATTCTTGACTTCCTTCCTGTGAGTTATTTTCTTTTGCACCAAGTTTGATTTTCTTCTGCTTGGAGGAAAAGCCAGCTTCTCATCTGCGGTGGATTTCTGCAATGAGGAGGAAGGAGAGGCACTCCCCTAGTCAGGTCGCCAAGCCTGGGCCACTTGCCCCCCATACCTGTCCTCACCCAGACCTACTCCAGGTTTCCAGAGCACCTCTGTCATCACTGTGGTTCTCAAGGAAAAGGGATTAAGGCAGATTTCATGGTCATGAGCATGAATATGTTAGGAATCATTTATTCCCATGAAGCATGCTTCAGCGCAAGGTTAAGGTTCTCTGCAAATGGTTCCCCTGATTTCTAAGACGTGTGCCCTGTGGTTCTCCAGCTCTGCCACTAGGCAGCAGGTTCCCCAGCGGGCCAAGGAATACCCCAACCCCCCCAAAGCTCGTGCTTTTTTGTCCAGCTCCCTCTGTCCCTTGGCTCCCACATGGCCACTTCTGCTGGGCAGCCTTTCCCTGCCTGACTCCTGGTTAGACCTTTCTGCCCCCCCAATCCCTGCTATGTCCTATTAACCTGCTTCCTCCCTGTGGTAGCCAACCAGCCACCTGGAGCTGTCTCTGCTGTACCCCTCTGCTCCCCTCCCCCCACAGGTGCACAGCATAGATGTTGAGGGTTACCTGTCACCTTGCAGCCAGCTCCTCTCTCAGCTGCCCCCCAGGTGTAGCTGCCCCCTCTGCATTGGGACTGTCCTTTTTGCCTTCACATCACATCAAGGACTCAGCATCACAATGATGAGCCCTTGAGTTGTGGCTCTTAGTTCTTCTCTCCCATGGAGTGTGAGTTCCTGGGGGATGTGCTTGTGCCCTGCTGCAGAGCAGGTGCTCAGCAAGTGCTTGGGAACCTTGGCAACCTAGGTGTCAGATAAAAATGTCTTTTATTAAAACAAGGGTTTTTTTTTGTTTGTTTGTTTGTTTTTATTAAAGTTTGTCTAAAAAAGCTTCATAGGCAAGTTGAAGGGAGCACTTGGGCTCAGCAGTAGAAACAGTAGATTCAGTGGGCCGCTGGCGGTCTGCAAATTCAGACTCAGGCTTGGTTTCATGAATTCTTGCTTCTGCTTTTTGTATGGCTCCACCATGGTGTGTGATAATGCAGTGTTTCCGGTTGTCTGTCTTTTCAGCCATCCTCCAGCCCCCTCTTTCCCCATTCCCACAATGTGTTTTGCTTTCTGTAGTTCTGATTTGGAAGCACATCTGAGCTGGTAGGTGATACTGAACCTGGGTGCGAAAAGGACAGAAAACTAACAAGAAGAGATTAATATTCAAAGGGGGCACTCTTTTGGTTCTTCCGCCTGCTAGCACAATTGCAACAAAGTAACAATAGCAAGATTATTTAAAGCAAGGAGAGACCATCAGGAATCACTGAGTCCAGGAGTATCCAGTTACTTTACCCCAGTTAGTGTCCAGTTTCAGAGCCCCCAAAACATTACTATGAGGGCATCTTCTTGCCACTCCAGACCTGAAATGGGCATTTCACACACAATCCAGTTTCCAGAAGATTCAACACCTCCTTCTCTTTGAGAAGCACAGATTCCAGGTTTCCAGCAAGCTAGCCCTCCTCAGAGGTCCAGATTTCAGTTTCCAAACCAAAGGCCCGTAGTTGAGTTTCTCATAACTTTCTCTCTTCCCCTGGTGGCCAAATCCCAGAGTGTCAACATTTAGGGTCAAGATCAGAAAATTGTGCTTTCTGGCCTGCAGCCTGAAAATTGCCCCCCTTGTCCCCCCATCCAAGGGCCTAAGCCCTGAATGGCATTCCTCTTTTCTTTCACACTGCTTTTTTGCAGCTTTTATCACTTTCCCAGAGACTCTGCCCATACTGCTCTTTTCTTGCCATCAAGGCATGTTTCATCCAGGCCATGTCTCCTTATTAGTGCCATTTCCCAGCTCTTGTCACTTATCAGCTGTGGTTACAGTAGTGCTGACTGGCAGGGCAACGTCTCCTCCTTCCTCTGGGGTGGAGAAGCCACGTGTCCACATCCTGGAGAGACACTGCATTTAGCAGCCACAAAGGATCTCCTGCAGGCCTTCATACCTTGATGGAGGCTTACGTTGTCTTTGGTTTTGCGGAGGTTCCTTTCTGTTCTAGGTCAGTGGTGGAGTTTCATGGAAGACTCCAGCAGGCAATTAACATTTGCTTCTGCCAATGAAATCCTCTCCTCTCTGAGGCATATTCTTTTTCATTATCACTATTTTGTAAAATGTACTTCAGATGCTGAGGTGCGCATATTTTCCATGTATCCGAGTTTCCAAGTCATCCCTTGAGAAATGGGGCTGACTTTGAAACGCTCTGTGATTAAATTTATGGGTTGTCCTAACCTCCTGGGTAGATCATACAGTTTTAATATCAGCACATTTGAAAAAGGTCATATAAATTCTTCGATTCAAAGGTAGTAGATTTTTATGGAATTCTTGTATGATTGTATGGTTAAGAGAGAAATAAATTTAACTGAAGGGAATTGAATTAAAAACTCCAAAATAATGAAATGGCACCTACTGATCTTATTCTTTAGGAAATTACTGTTTTACTTAAGAGGCATCTAAACATAAGGATTGAAAATGATGGCCTGCTTATGCCGAGCGGCTGTTAGGTTATTATCAAAATGAGGTTTGTTTTCCAGGTGGTGAGGTACTTTTGGTCTTTCTCCCTTGCATCCTCCTGGGCCTGTGTGGGCATTGTAGGTGCCCTGCGTGCAGTTGCTGAGTTAACCAGAGATTCTTCTTCTTTCTGCCCTGCTCCCTTGCTTCCTTTCTTGATGATAAATTATGTTCATTCGGAAGTGTCCGGTAGGTGGATCATTGTGTACATGGCCAAGGAGGAAATATGTAAATGCACAGAGCCGGGCCCCACATGTCAGGCCAGGACTCAGCTGTGGAGGATACCCCTCCCTTGGTGTGACCACACTCTGTCAGCTGATTTTTGTTTTGCGCTGTTATTTCTTCCACTCGTAGACTGATGAGAGGTTGCCATGGCCAAGAAGAGAAGTTTGAAATCTGTGTACCCTAGTGTTTTAAAGACTCCCAGAAGAGCTCCCAAAAAAACTAAAAATAGAAATTCCTTATGATCCAGTTATCCCATGTCCAGGTATTTATCTGCAAAATACAAAAACGCTATTTTCAAGAGATGGATGCATCTCTTTGTTCATTACCATGTTATTTACAATAGGTAATAACCAGAAACATTAGAGCCCATGGACTGAAAAATGAATAAAGAAGATGTGGTATCCGCACACAGTGGAATACGACTCAGCTGTCAAAAAGATGAAATTCCTCTATGTGCATTGTGGATAACATTGCTGTAAACATGGTGGACACATGAGAGTTGTTTAGGACTTGGGGCATAGGTTTAAAGTAGGGTGATGGGGTCAGTGACTCAGATACGTACAGAGCTTGCTACTGGGACCAGGTTGATTTCTAGAATGACTGCCAATTTGTCTTGCCATCATCAGTAGTTACATCTACAGCTTTCCTCATCTCTCTTCTAAATTTCCTGAACATTGTAAAAAATACTACTGATGTTCATCCCCTCTTTGTGTTCTGGGATATTTTCTCAACATGCTGTTTCCTAATTAATTAATTCTTAATTAACAACAGGACGAAAAGTAAAAGCAAATCAGACTTGGTTGGGGCCTAGTAGGTTTTTTGAATCAAGTCTCAGTGATGATCACTGTGGAGGTGGGTAGATGACTGAATCCACCCAGAGTGCAGCTTTGACTGCACCTTTTGAACTGCAGGAGAGGGCATGGGTGTTTTCTGGTTGTCTAGTAACAGAAGGTGTTTGTGCCCTGGTTTCCAGATTCCTCTATTGCTGAGTGATTTACAGGACAGAAAATACCAGTTAAAATTTAAGAACTGGTCTTTCCTACTCCTCCCCATCAAACTGTAAACTAAACTTTTAATTACCAACTGTATCCTCTCTTGGTTTACTTTATAAGAGTCACGTTGCTTGCGGCTACCTTTACCTTTGACATCTGCTGGACAACCTTGGTGTTGAGACACCTCCAGAAACCCTTTGAGCAGGCTCCTCATGCAGGACTTAGATTTCACAGCAAAGACAAGAATACTCAAGGGGCAGGTGGGGTTAGGCCAGAATCCATAGCTGACTGTGGGTGCGTTGTATGCAGGGTATGTATATGTGGTTTAGAGGGTGTGTTTAGGCTATATTTGTGTGTGGTGTACAGGTTGTGTGTGTGTGTGGTGTGTAGGGGGTGTGTTGTGTGCATATGTGTGTTTTGTTTTAAGTGGAATGGCATGCCGGTGGAGGAAGGCACTTTGGGTTCAGGAGCCATGTTAGTCTCACAGCTACCAGCTCAGAGCAGACTCCTCCCTCATTTCACAGAGGAATGCCCATCCTGTTAGGGACACTGAGACACTTGTTTTCTCTTTGTAGACACAGCTCAATAAGCTTGTCAGAAATGTGGCAGCTCTGAGGGAGCGAGTCCAGGTGTGGAGAACCAGGTGTGGAGTGCAAGCCGGGTGTCTCTAACAGGGTAGTTGCCTGCAGAGTATCAAAGTGTGCGGCTTAAGAGGACTTATGAGTAGTGGGAATTGAGACACACCTTAGTGGGGAGGAACCTGGCATTGGAATAGATACAATGTGAAAATCAAATTTTTGTTCCTGTAATGGTTTCAGTTTCATTTCATTTGGCCTTCCTGGTGGCATTCAGTGCAGATTTCTTCGAAAGATGGTTTCCTGTCAGTTTATGAATTTTGAATTTGAAGTGGGTAAATTTTTGGGGAAGATTGTATTCTGAGGCTCAGGTGTAAATGAGAGTGAGGATGCTCTGTGTTTGCATGGAAACCAAGTCGTGGTGGCTCAGAGGTCTTCAAACCTTAGCCAGGAAAGGAGGGACCTTGCTTGTGTTGAACAGGTACACCCCTTGGTTGACTTTTTAAAAAGGTGACAACTGAGCTCTTCTCCAAGGTTGTCGTGCCCACTGGAAATGTTTTCTTAAGCTGTCTTGTTTAAAAAACAAAAGAAGAGGATGTCCCTGTGGTGTGCTATACCCAGTTCTGGAGTTGAAGCAGTTGAGACTAAGTGTGTAAGATGGGTTTTATGAGACTACAGCCTTTAGATCTTTAGATCTAGGCTAATCACCTGGAGACCCCTCCACAGTATCACCCCAAATCAGTTGATGCCACCCATGCACAACTCCCCCCCCCATACTTTGTCCTTTTTCCTCCTTCCTCCCCACACAGGGGAGTGGTGGTCTGCTGTCTCTGCCTCACAAGTGTTGCTCTGGTCTGAATATGTGCCCTCTAAATTTATCAGTTGAAATTCGAAGTCCCAAAGGTGATGGGAATAGTAGATATCACCTTTGGGATGATATGGTGATGGGGCAGAGCCCTCATGAATGGGCTTAACCCTTTTATGAAAGAGGCCCCACCTCACCTGGCTACCAGGTGAAAATGTTAGAGAGAAGCCTGCCACCCAGCAGGTAGTCTCCCCTCCATGCAGCTCCAGGATCTCAGACTCCCAGCTCCAGAGCCATGTGTTCCCAGGAAGTAGGTTTTGTTAACAGCAGCCTGAGGGACTCAGGCCAGGAGGCTCAACCTACCTGGTGAGCATCAGGCAAGAAGTTGGAATGAGTGATCTGGAAGGACAGTGACTGGGGACTATTTTAATGTCCTTCTGACTGTCCCCAAAGCAGGGCAGTCAGTGCCTTAAACATTTTCCAGACAAAACGTGTGTGCTTCTCATCTCCCACTGTGTGTCACCTGGTCGCAGTACATGTCACCCGGTCCCAATATGTATCACTTGGTTGCTTTGCATGTCACCTGGTCCTGGTGCTTGTACCCGGGTTCCAGTGCGTATCCCCTGGTTACAGTGCATGTCTCTGGGTCAGGCTGCGGGTCTTGGACATCATGGGAAGTGGTCTGTAAGGAGGGCATGGGCAGCACTGCCCATTCCCCTCCCATCTCCTGGCTGTCGCTCCTGGACAGTCAGCCAGTCCCCTGCTCAGTTGTCTAACTCAAGTGCAGCTGCTGAGAGAGCTGGCTGCTTGCTCTCCTGAGTACCTGCCTCCAGGCACACCCCCTACTTGTGTCCGGTTCCGAGACAGAGTGCTAAGGGGCTGTCAGTTCTGTTAACACACTGGAGCTCAGGTTTTAAAACAGCCATACTTGAGTCCTTAACATGTCTCAGAAATCTTTAGGTCACTTTCCAGCCTGATCAACCTGTGTGGTTTTGTCTTCTTTCTGAACTTTCCATTAACTATATAACTAATCACTGGCTATGTGTAGAGTAATATGCAAGTGGAAAGCTAATGCAAGAACTCTTTTAATTTTCTTCCCCTCATCTCCTTAAGCACACGTTTATGTTTTACCACACGCTCACTGTTTCTATGAATATAATGGACGTCTAATTCTTTCACTCAGTGCATATGTTCATAATTAGCAATGTTCAAGTTGATTAGTTGGGTTGTTTCTGGGGCTTTTTCTTACTATAAATAAAATACCCATTCACCCCCTGTACTTGTTTCCTCTTTTGAATTTTTCCTTTGGGTTGAATTCCTAGGAGGATGAAGGCCCAACAGAAAATAATGTGCACATTTTTATGTTCTTCCGTGGCAGAACTACCTGATCTAATGTCCTATTTATGTGTTGCCAGATTTTATAGCTCATAGCTCATATTTAGTCATTAATTTGTTTAGGGGTTAATAGGAGAGGGTAGAGTATTGTTGATGCCAAGATGTTCTTCTGCTCTTGGTCCTTCGTAGGACCATTTTGGTGCATTGGGCTTTGGGGAGAGATGCTTATCAGTCAGTATTTCCAGTATCATAACTACCTATCTCTGTACTGTGTTGTTACTATGATTATTTTTTTAGTGTCAGTCACTGGGCTCTGTTTGGCGGGATGCTGCAAGCTTGAATTGGTGGTTTCCTCCAGCCATCCAACTGGCTGGTGGGCAGTAAGGCCTTCCTCAGAGTGCATTTCTGAGCTGTGGGCAAGTTGGTCCATTTCTCAGCCACATGACTATTCAGAAGCAGGGATGTATCTACTGGAAGGAACTACTGCTGTGATGATAGGAGTTTGGGCTTACAAGTAGGAATACTGAAAGAGGAATGTGATCAGGTCAGCAGTGTTGGGGGAACCTGTCAGGTAGCAGGCATCCCCAGACCTGGGCAGCACCCTCTTGTTACAGTGAGGATGGGGTTTGTTCCTGGAGTGGTTGGGGGCTGAACCTGTTTGCCCAGACACTGTCCTTCGGGGTTGAGAATGAGATGAGCCCCTTGACAATGAGACTGTATAGTATAACTTCTCAGTTAGGTGGACCTTCTCAGCTGAGTTCTTAAAATCAGATTGTGAACAGACAGAAGAAGAGCCAGACTCACCACGTGAACTGATGCCTGGAATGTTGGGCCTGGCCTTCCTGCCTAGATCACAGCCTCCCCCAAGCTGAGCGGCCCTCTCTCTGGCAACTGGCTCTTTGTTGCCACCTCACTGCTCTTCTCTGCTCAGGAACTTCTGTGTTCCCTTAACCCCCCTGTTCTGTCTCCCATCGTTTCTTCTGAACATCCTAGGCCTAGAAGAAAAACTAAGAGAAAGGTACTGAGATTTTCAGATATATATTTTTTTAATTTAAAATTTAAAATTTATTTATATATAAATTTCACAATATTGTAATTCCAGGGATTTACCCCCCCACACACCCCCCCCTTTCCCTCCTGCTCAAAGTTGTGCACTTCAGTTTGGTGCTTAGCTTGTTTTGACTTTTCCTCAAGTCTTTTGTTTATTTTTTCACTATATCCCATATACTAGTGAAACCATTTGGTTTCTGTTTTTTCCTTTATGACTTGTTTCTGGATTTTCAGATATTTTATCAATCAAAATGCCCTTTCTTCTCTGCTGTGTCACTAGGAACATATATATACTGGGATATATCTGGGGTCCCTGGCCTTACTTGGTGTTGTTTCTAGGTTGATCCTTAAATAAGTAGCTCTTTCCTAAAGCTGCTATCTCTCTTAGTGTTGCGACCTCAGGTCCCTCAAAAATAGATTCCAAAGACCGTTGTTGCATATCTTACTGATGATTGAATACATTAAAGCACTCTTTTTCATAATTCATGATTGAATACACTAAAGCACTCTTTTTCATAAATCCTGCTCTCGCTGGAATGCAGCCTGGCGCCTCCTGGGGGTGGCACTTGGATCCCTGTGGGACTGCACCCTATCCAGCTGGGCTGGCTCCACTTGCCTTCAAGTGGGTTTGTCTAAAGAAGCCACAGCCTGTTTAAAAGGCGGTGTCATCCAGAAGCAACACCAGCTGGTGGCCGTAGTAGGTATCCACCTGGGCAGATGGGGGGACCGGCCAAGTCCAGGATGGACACACTCTCCTGCTACCCCATCTCCACTGGGGTTGATGATAAGTGCCCGCTGGTTTTGGAAACTGATCTGGTGCTCCATCACTGCATTTGACAACAGGTCAGTTCCTGACTGCAGGTGACTCAGTTTCCTTGTGTTTGTCACAGGTTACTTGGCTTAGGAGAAGATTCCCTGGGTTCTGAGCACCACATTTCCTTGAAAACTAGACAATTCTCAAAACTTTTTTAACACTTGTGGTTGGAACAAAGAACGGTCCTCGGTGCTGATCGTCAGAAGAAACTTCTAGCTGTCGGATCTGCTTTTATCTGAGGAAAGATTCAAGTAGCATGTGTCAACAGCAAACTAAAGGTGTTTTCTGCGGCTTATTTTATTTGAATAGCTCTGTGGCAGGCACCTCTGATCTCCCCATGGGAAACAGGGCTGTGATGGCTGCATGTGTAAAGGCCACACCCATTTGAGCCAGTAATGCTTGTCAGGGGTCTTTCCATCTTGATGATCAGATCCTTGGAGATGGGCACAGGTTGGCTGTCACTGGGGTGAGAATGTTGGTGGGACGCAGCAGAAGATCCTCTGTCCTTTGTGAGGAAAACATCTGTGCATATTGCGGTCCATCTGCTGCCCGCTGCAGAACGTGGCCTTTCTTGCCAGAGAAGGGCACAGCAGTACATCCAGTGCCACCATCACTCTGTTGGACCTGGGGTATTGCGCTGCTACATCTTACACACATTCCTCCTTGGCATCCCCTGAGCTGCAATTCATGCCCTCTGGGGGAATTGCAACATTACCTCTACAGTTTCAGAGGCTTCTGGACACAGATTTCTTTATGGCATACCCTCATGTTTAGAGAATTTCATAACTTATTTTGAAATTGTTGGAGACTGGGTGGTTCAGAGTCTAAGTTCAGAACAGTGCGGGGGGGGCTGGAGGGGCATGGGCAACTGTCTGCAGGCTGAGACAGAGGGTTTGTCGCAGGGGTGTGGCCTTGAGGGGTGGGTTCTTAGTGTGGTGCACAGTCTTTCCTTTGCCCCTGTTATCTTTTCATATTTTTAGGTACACCCCATGTGTTGCTTACTTTTCACTCTTAATTAATTGGGTTTTAATTTAATCAAATTTCTCATTTTTAGGCTGGGCGCGGTGGCACATGCCTGTAAATGGCAACCTAGGAAGTCGCGGCGGGAACAGGGTATTGCGGTTTGAGTTCCGCTCATGGCAACATAGCAAGACCTAGTTCCAAAAAATAATCTGGGTGTGGTGGCATGTGCCTGTAATCCCGGTTACCCGGGAAGCTGAGGCTGGGGATTACTTGAGTCCGTAGTACCCTGGGCAATGTGAGCCTGCATTTCCATGGGGAAAAACAGCGAGAACTAGTCCTAATTCTCACTTTTTTCCTTCCAAGAATACACACACAGAGATCATTTTTACTGATACAAATTGCCATTCTTTCAGTTCACTGCCCCGAGTGAGCCCCCTGCTTGCGCTGCAAGGCTGGCTTTCTCAGGGTGGGTCTGCCTGTAAGTAAGCTAGCCCAGAACCAGGACTGGTTTTTGGTATCTCCATTGGGAAAAGGTGCTGGTGACAGAGGCCATTACCTCCCCTGCAGCCTGGCTTTGGGGCATGAGTTGCATAAAGACACTGAACTGAACTGCAACTCTGCTCCCTAGGGAGCACTTTAGAAGACAATTTCTATTCAGTTAAAAGAAATTGTGAAAGAGTGCTAGGATGCTGTAAAAGCTAGTGAATTGGTGTGAGAATTAGGTTTTTCTTAACAGCTCTGTTAGCTAAGTGATTTTAAAATAACTGTCCCTGGTGTTTTTTGGGGGCTCTTGAGTGTCTACTTCAGGGCATGATGGCCTCTCAGACCCTGCTTATCGGCGGTGGGGGGTTTGGGGGGCTCTGCAGCTTACCCAGAGCAAAAGGGCAGGAGATGTGCCCCAGGGAGACCACGTTAAAGAGAGAGGCTCCCTGGTGCATCCAGCTAAGAGTGTAGGGAGCGGGGTCTCAGCTGGCTTTGCCTTGTTTCCACCTTTTTATCTGTCTTGCTTTCCTCTTTAATTTTCCTTCCCTTTGTCTGGTCAGATCCACTGGTCATGCTGCCTAGTTAATTCCCATTTGCCTGGCTTGCACCCTCTTGTAAACCTCTTGTGTACCTGAAATTCAACACTCAAAATATACTATAGCCCTCCAGTGCCCCTGGCGAGGGGCTCATGATGAGGCCAGTTTTTGCAAGGAACAGGTATAGGGGTGTGGGGGGCCTACACCTCCCTAGCTATTGTAGGGGGGGACATGGGGGGAGCCTGCAGCCTCCCCAGCTGTGGTCTCAGCAGGACAGGGGCTTCATCCTTTGTTGCAACCAGTGCGCTTCCATCACATAACCTTTTCTGATTTTTTAAATTTTATCTTTTCAATGTTAATTAAAAAAATTCAGTATTTTTGTTTCAGTGTATAATCAGTTTTATATAATCTTAGGTATGTGCTGAGGTTTTAAAACTTACTATCTTAGAACAAATTATACAATGTTAATATAGTATTGGTTCACATTATAGTTTCAGTTTGTGTGTAGGACAGATTAGTATAGTATAGTCAGGGTTACCTGCGTTATGTTTCCTGTAAGTTCCCCCTGCTTTGTATGATTGAGTCTTGTGTCAGAATGATTTTCCTTTTCTTGGTAGGTGGTCAGCTCCTGGCCGCTGCAATTTCTTCTAAGTGTGCTGAACCCCCGCTTAATGCTAGTACTGTTCCATATTCCTCTATCTTAACTTGCCAACAGTTCCCCCAACCCCCACTTGCCAGCAGTTTTAATGTCATTGGTATCATTGGCCATTTTATTAAATACTAAACTTATTATTAAGGTACCACCTTGGCATTTGTTTTCACAATTGCTTATCTTTCAAGTTCAAGTAAAAATTTTATAGTTTTCTTGAAATTTTTTACTTTTGGTGGTTTCAGTTCCGCTTTTCATGTCTTTCATTTCAAGTGGTTTGGTGCTGCTCACTGCTTCTCTGGAAGCCCCACTTGCCGGGACTCCAGGGATGCCTGCTGTTCTGAGCTGGTTGCAGGTTCCAGGCTGGTGGTGGCACCCAGACCTGACACAGGACGATGTACCGTGTGCTGGTTCAGTCCCAGTCGGCTGTCTGGCTGTCCCCTCCTGAGTGTTCCTTTCCTGAACGCAAGCAGTTGAGTTCCTTGAATCAGGATACTATACCCGTTAGTCATCTTGCCTGATGCCCTTTTTGAAAATGAGCAATAGGCATTCACAGCTTTTTCCAAAGTCTGTTTTTACACCATTTTGCTTTAACAGAAAAATAGCATCACTACCTGTTTTCATTACCTAAAATGAATCTGGAGAGACTTCTCACTTTCATTACTATGAAACTCAAAGTGCATCCAATGTTGGTTTTGCAGTAGCTGTTCTGCCTTCGGCAGTAAGGTAGCCCCCAGGTCCTCGCTGGAGCTGACAAGCTGACAGATTCCCCCAAACTGCAGCTTTAAGCTCAGGGATGTGCAAAAAAGCAGGTCCTCAGGTATGGTGGCTGGTTCAACCATAAGGATTTCTTTTCTTTCTTCATAGTTATAGCAAAACGTCCCTGAATGACTTTAGTTGGGTGTATAGTCTCATACTGTGCCTTTGCCTGTGTTGTTTTAGGTGTGATGTGTCATGTGGAATGAATTGGTAGGTTATTTTTGGCTTGAGAAAGGCTCAAAAAGTTTCAGTGTAAATGAATGGTAATTGCTTCTTCACTCACAGCCATTTCAGGTTAGGGAAGGTTTCATATAAACCACTACTCTCCAATAGTGGGGAAAACCTAAAGATTACCCTGAAGTTTACCTTAGTAGATAACTTTACAGTGATGTACTTAGCCCCCAAGTTGACCACTCCTTATGCAGATAAAGCCACTTTTAAGTCTTTGAGATGCTCAATGACTGCTATAAAATCTCACAGTTTCGGAAAAAAATGATTCAAATGTCTGACTTATATGTACTTGCAAATTAAATAAAAACAAAAAACTCTCATGATACTTGGTTTTCAGCATCTCTGACAGCCAGTGGGGCGAACACACACTGACTCTCTATTGCCCATACTTTTTGTTTTGCCACCTTTAGGTTTTCCTAGGTGCCCTGCTTGCTTGCTTACTCCCATTTATTTGTACTGTCATCAATTTAGTATTTAAGCATGTTTCTGTTGCAAGGCTGTTTATATTGTATTAATTATTTTTCCAGAAAACTCTTTCCTGTATTTGAGCAAAAGCTGTACTTAGGAAGTTCTTTCGGCCAGGAAGTATTGTCAAAGGCCTTGGGAAAGCAGTGCTTGTGTGCGCTTTGGTGAGAAGTCACACTAGCTGCACATGGACCTTGCTCCAATTTATGCCTTTTCAAGTTCTTGCCTTTTTTAATTGCATCTTTTCTTGCCTTTTTAAATTGCATCTAGCTGCCTTAAAACAAAAGCAAAAACAAGCACACAAGAAAGCTGCCACTTGCAAAGATAAATTTCATTCTGTGCTAAAGAAAATACACAACTCTCTGTAAAATTCCTCCTGTGAAATGACATGTGCAGTGGCAGTCACTGTGAATCTCTTTTATTCCCGCTTGTGCTATAAAAAGAGAGAGCCGCCAGCCTGGTCTAGAGGACAGTTTAGCCCAGGTGGGTAGGAAAGAATGCTCATGACATTCTTTCTTTAGCTCTGTGTGTAACCTCCTAGCAGGAGGCTGGGCACTAAAACGTTTGAATGAGCTGGTGAAATGTTTTGTATTTATTTACAAGACTCTTAATCACAAGACTGATTCCAATAAACTTAACAAGTCAAAGTGAGACAGAAAAGTATATGAGGCAGAACAGGCTAGTGGGGTTGTAGGGGGCTGTGGGCGCATTCCTGCAGTGGAGATGGGCCTGAGCACTCCAAAAACAGTTCTGCTGCTGGAACCCAGGACCCCCGGTGCCCACCCCATGTCCGCCCACCCCTCAGCTACTTGACCTCCTGAGTCTGAGCCCAGACATCCATGTTGGAATTCCATTTGCTGACTGTACTCAATTCTTGAGCCTTCACTGGCTAGAACTGCCCCACCTAGTCCAGTGCCTCTAGTGCTCTGTGTTTTCTGCTGTGCTGGGCCTGATGGCCTGGCTTTATTGCCCAGCCCAGTGACATCCAAAAACCACCTAAGTTGTGACTTTTCTACTGTTAACAGTAACAGCCGGGAACTTAATGTCTCTTATACAAATGTTGATTTATAATCCTGCACCTTGGAATGTAGGAATAGGCAGCAGGAAGTCCTTAGTTGACAATGATGAAAATTTGTCTGGAGGTATTTTGTAGAGAAGGAACTAGGGGTGTGTACAGGCCTTAAGGAGAAGCCTGCCATGCACTCTTTCTGGCCTTCTGGTGATCAGCATGGTTGATGGACATGGCCAGCTTGCCTGACAACCTGGCCATCTCACCTTCTCCCTGTAGCACCATCCGTGATGGTGGCATTTTAGCTCATAGCCTACTGCTCTGTCTTCTAGTTTTCCAAGTAAACGATGTCATGGAGTGGGAGGGCTCAACTCTTTTGGAATATTAATTACTGAGATTAACTTGAAAGTTCTTTCAAGTTTCATTTGATTTGCAGCCTGGAGAGCCAGGGAGCCGCTGCTGACTGTGCCACCTGGCCCAGCTGTGGTGCCTGTGCCATGAAGGGTGTCTGCACTGTCCCAAATGGTGCTCTCCTGTTGTTCGGAGAACTCTTTTTATGATTTAGAAATTGCCCGTGTCTGGCCCCTAACCATGAATAGTTTCTCTTTAAACTGTCTCTGGAAAGCATCAGTGTGTGAAGGATTTACTTGTAACAGGGCAGGAACTGGGATGCTGGGGGTTGGCTGGTATGGTTGCAAAAGGGGGCAGGGCACATGGAGGTGTTTGGGGTGTGGGGAGAAACTGTTTGGGCAGGAGGGTGGTGGCTTCGCTGCAAGTGATGGTTGTTCTGGGCCAGCCTGCCTCCCTGGAGGGAGGTGTGGTTTTTTTTTTGTTTTTGTTTTTTTTTTTTACTAGTGGCCGAGTGGAATTAGGGAAGCAGTTGAAAACCAATTCTAGAATAAAACAAGCACATCTAGAACAATTCTGGAACACAGGACAGGCTTTCTTAGACCTTCTGTCCGGCTGCTCTTTATGTTCCGTTGCTGTTGAAATGAGAAGACTCCGTTGTGCAGTGGTTTTGGGTTCAGTGGCATGTCCTTTCCAGAGATCTGTGGTCTTTAGACATGGAGCAGATATAAGAACAGCATGGCCCCTTCTTCCTCCTTCTGCCCTGGTCACAGAGCTGTCTATCCATGCAGTTGTGGGTGAGTCCCATGCTTTCTCTGAGGCTTTGGGCCCAAGAGAACCCATAGGTTCAAAGCCTTCATTTTGGAAGAGTACTCCTCTCTGTGAACAAGCTTGATCGCTGCCCATTTTTGTGCTTTTTGTGAGACATGTCACCTACCACGCTCCTGATACAGTGTCCTAACACAGTCGTTCCCCTTGTCCCCAGGGAAGGAGGCTGCCGAGCTGTTGGCCGTCTTGGGACACACAGCTACAGTTGACCACATACTGCAGGCCATGTGGGTGTCACGAGGGTCATAGGATGTTGTGGAGCCTGGCTCTGCTTTTAGAGTATTTTATATTTATATAAGTTGTGGGTATTTTAAGGCCTTTGTTTAGAAAACCTTAAGCTAAGCTTTTTAAAAAATATTTTAAACCTTTTTTCCTTCCTTCTCCCTCAACTTCAGTTTTTTTTTTTTTGCCTTTCCAGTTCATCTTGCAAGTAAGATGTATGTTCACTTTGCTGAGTTTCTGGCCTCTTCCCCTGGACATTGGGCAGCACTGTGATGGGGATCTAGATGCAGGTGTTGTGTGCTCCATTGGCTCTTCTCAGTGTTGCCCTCTGAAGGCTGGTAAACTGACAGAGCAGCTCAGATTTTTGGGGAGCTGCCCCACAAGAGGGTTTCCCTCATTTTTGTCCTTAAAGTTTGGGTGCAGTGAAGAGTTCAGAAAGGATGAAGTGGCAAGTGGGAGATGCAGGTCTGAAGGTTTTGGGGAAATCTTTGCAGTATCCCTGTGGGGCATGTGGGTTTTGATGGGAAGTTTTTGGGGCAAGGCAGGGCTGTTCCAGAGGGAGCCCGGGGTGCCTGGTGCTTATGGTGGGTGGGGATCCCTTCAAGCCGGATGTGATGGAACAAAGGAATGTGCGTGACTTTTCTATTTGGAGAGATTAGAATTTTCTGAGATGGGACATTTTGTACCTGCCTGTCTCACTGAGTTGTTTTCTTGTATCAAAGTTAATCCGGGTTTTCAAATTTAAACTGCTTTTCTGATTCCAGTTGATTATGTCTCCAAAGAAAATAAATATTTACCATCCTGGTAGTAGTATGGATTGCCTGTAAGCTTTTAGTAGTGGGTAACTTCAAACACACTACACCAGACCACATTTTGTGTTTGTTTTGCTCCCACACTAATCTGGCAAGAATGATGTCCAACAGGAAAGTCAGCATATCTTAATAAACCATCTGTTTTACAGGAATGCTCAGGTCCCGGGCTGCCGAGCCCCGGCCTGGCATGCGTTTCCCACTGTGGCGCCCATGAACATGCCTGCCCTGGGACATCAGAGTGTTTCCCTAGTCCAGGCCGAATTAGCCTTCATTGTGTGAAACTGAATTTACACCTTAGCCTCTGGACATGAGCAGCCAAAGCAAAAAACACCTGCAGGATGGTGGCCCCTTCAGTGTGAGGCCTCTGCTGTGTGTGTGGGGGTAGGGGAGAGGTGAGCGCTTTGTTGTTGTGGGTACCTGGCCGGGCAGCTCTGAGGGTACATGTCCAGGGAGAGTTTTCCTGGTAACCTGGAGGTGGGTGGGCAGGGTGAGACCAACTCCTCTGGATGGTGGAGGTGATGTGCTTTCTGTTTTCATGGTTTGGGAAGAGGGGTTCTGGAGCCTTATATCCAGATTCTAGAAACTTCTTGAAAGTTGTTTTCAGCAATGCAGGACTGACCTCAGTGGCATCAATTCCTCTTGGTCAGGAAACAAGTATTCTTTCCACATGTTGCTTTTATGCCAGGAGAGCTAAATAGCAAGGCATTTCTTTCTTTTTTTGCCTCATTTTTATTGCTGTGTGACTTTTAGTAAAATTTAAAGTTCTATTTTTCTTAACAGGAACAGCCTATTCTGAAATTAACTAGATGGATTAATAAACAGAGGTAGCAGTAAGAAACTGCTAGGGAGAGACCTGCAAGGCTGGAGGACACCCGCTCCAGAACTGAAGCAGTTGGGCCAGAAGGCAGGCATGTCTTCCTTTCCTGTCTCACAGTCCTGGTTCCGGCAGGGGTGTGGCTGGGTGTGACCTCCCACTACCACCTGCAAGTTTCCCACCCTACACCCCACACTATCCTGCCACTAGATAACATTTCTGGTAGAGGGAGGGGCATAGGAAGGAAAATCCCTTTTCCCTTTTGTGGGATTAAACAGGGTTTTGTGTGTGCTGAACTCAGTTTTGGAAAACTTGGCACGTCTTTTCTCATCACCCTTGAATCCCAGAATGAGGCCCTACTTCCCATGGAGGCAGCCTGCAGGCTTCCAGGAGGCCTGGAGGAAGCATTGTTTTGTTTTTTTGTTTTTTTTTTTTAAGACTAGATCTCGCTATTTTTCCCTGTGGAACCGCAGGCTCTTGTTGCCCGGGGTACCACAGACTCAAGCAATCCCCAGCCTCAGCTTCCCAGGTAGCTGGGATTATAAGCGCGCACCACCACGCCCAGCTATTTTTTGGAATTAGGTCTTGCTACGGGTCCCAGGTGGGACTTGAACTGCGATCCCTAGCCCCGGCCGCTTCATAGGCTGAAAGCTTACAGGCATGAGCCACCGTGCCTGGCTGGAGGAAGTATTGTTTTGGGGCTGTTCGTTCTCCTGGGTCCGTGCAGTGGGGCTGGAGGGGGGAGAGCCTTGTTCTCAGTGGAGCTGAGGTCGAGGGCTGGATGTCTGTTATCCTTGCTGGTGTTCTGTCGCCAGTGCCCCGCACACCTGGTCCTCACAGAGACCTTAGGTTATCAGCCAGCTGCTTAGAGCTTCAGGGAGTTCCTGCGCTCAGTGCAGCTCTTGATGTGAGCCAGGTGAGGTGTGGGCTCACCTGGAGATGGAGGCCTGGGCCCACTTGAGCTGGGGTCTTGGGGAGTCCCCGAGCCTCCTACCAGGAGCCATTAGAACCAGCTCCCTGAGAAGAACCCAGTCCCCCCAGAATCACCTTTGTGGGTAGAGACTTATCCCACTGCCATGCTTGCCTGGCAGCTCTGGGTCATGCTCTCCTGTGCTCCCAGTGCCTCTGGGCTTTGGACCTGGCCCTGAAAGATCCAGCTGTGGGCTAGGTTTGAGGACCCAGCCCAGCCCTGTGGTCTCATGGCGCAACTTCTGCAGTCCCATGGTGACACTCTCTCAGAGGGCTGGAGGGTCAGTTCAAGGTCTTGACTAACCAACATCTGAAGAGGTGTGTCACCTGTTGCCAGCACCAACCCCTTTGGCTCCCCTGGCTTGTGTTGGATGTGCTCCTGGAATCTGTGGCTTGGGAGCATCCAGATGGAGAAAGACCACCTGGAGCTCCTGGTCAACGCTCAGTATGAGGGTTAAAAAAAGGACAGGACAAGGAAGAAAAAAATGTGTGTGTGTGTGTGTGTGTGTGTGTGTGTGTGTAGGGGTAGAAGCACTGGTGCCGAACAAGGCCTTACCTGTGAGGGGGGTGGGATATCCTCCATATGACCTTGCCCTCCCTGTCTTGGTGATGGTACTGATATGATGCCCAGCACAAAGTGGGAGCAGCAGGTGGTTAGGAGCCAATCTGTGCCAGGTTCCAGTTGGAGTCTTAACTGCCTGGTCATGTTGGATTTTTGTGGTGACCCTTTGAAGTAAACACCTTTGTCATCACCCTCTTTCCGGAGGAGGAAACGGAGACACCTCAAGGTCATTGACACACAAGCTGGGTGTGGTGTGACCACTGTCCTCACTGCTTCTTGTGTGCCCTTCATGCTGCCTCCTCCAGGCAGTAATCCTCATAGGCCTGCCAGGCACCTGTGTCTTCACTTTGCTCAGTGTTTCATGCTCTGACCTCCTAACCTCATAGTCTTTGTCCTCACCTGCTGTGGCTGACCCTCCAAAGTGGGGTGGCAGCCTTAGTGGCTGGGTCTCCCCTGTTTGAGACAGCATTTTCATCATCTTCAGATGAGCGCACAGAAGGGGAATCGTCAGACCAACTGTGGCTCTGTTTGTTCGAATCCTCTCTGTGCTGCTTTCCATTGTGACTATGCTGATTCATGGGCTTACTGATGGGGTGGGGATCTGGCTGTCCATCCCCACCTGCCTCCTCACCCCTGGAGGACAGCCCTCCCAGACTGAGGTTTGGAATGTGCTTCCCCTGTGACCAGCGTTGGCCAGCTTGTCAGGTACCGTTGGCTTGCTGTCATCTGACTAGGAATCTTGCTCCGGATATTTATCCAAAGAAAATGCAAATTAACAAAAAAAAAAAAAACAAAAAAAAAAACAAGAGCAATCTTTACCCCCATGCTCACTACAGAGTTATTTGTAGTAGCTGAGGCACATGAACAAGCTCAGTGGATGGAGTTGTGGTGCACACACTCACACTTACTTACCATGGAGTACCAGCCTTAAAAAGAACATTTGTCACTAGCTGTGTGAGCTGGAGACTTCATGCTCTGTGAGAGAAGTCAAAGAAACACTGTGAGATACGTGGAATTTTGGAAAAATACAATCATAGTCCCAGAAAACAGACTGATTGTGGCAGGGGTGGGAGTGCAGGATGGGCAAAGGGGAATCAATAGGCACAAACCTCCGGTTATAAAATAGTGTTGGTGTGCCGCGGTGATTGTAATGAGCAACACTCTACTACTTGATGTATGTTGGGGTTGCTACAAGGGCATCTTAAAAGGTCTTATCCTGAGAACAAAACATAGACCTGTGTGTGCTCGTGAGTGGACTCCAACCCTGCGAATGTGCTTCCACATGTCTGTGGTGTTGCACAGTCACTGCACACCTGAAACACAATGTGGCTGTGACAGCTGCCAGACATACCTTCATAAGAAAGTGTGGGAATCAGCTGCTGGGATGTGGCTGGGGTGCGGAGTGTCGATGACCCATAGCTGGATTCACAGAGGTGGCATGGGCAGTGAGAAGGTCTCCAACTCCTTGTCTGAAGTAGGGGGTGGGTGTCTTTGATCCCGAGAGTGTGGACTTTGATTAGGTTTTTGAGGTGAGGTCATGAAGGGCAGGGCAGGGGGAGAAGGGAAACTGAAGTGTTGGAAATTTTATTCAGAAATCCGAATCTTCTCAGAGGTGGAGCTCAGTCTGCCGAGAAAGGATTGATGCTAAAGCCAGGGAGCAGGTAAAGGAGATCTTCTACTGTAGTGTTTGTAAGGTGCACTACAGTGAGGGTGCATGGTGGTGGGGACCTCCTAGAACAAAGCTGGTTGAGTCAATCTAGTGTAAAGAATGGTCATGTCTGAAATCCCCAAATCCGGGACAAACAAATTTAAACTTTGTGACAGCCAGGAGTAAAAAGGATGTCATATATATTTCTTGAAAATTTCATCCTAGAATTTAATACTCCAGGCGATCCCCTTCCACTTCACGATTAATTGAAGAAGTTGCACAGGTTGGGGTTGACTTGAACATGCCGGCAAGCGTGCATGAGGTCTATGGTGCCTCACCTAGGGCCCGACCAGTGGCCTTTCACTGCCTCTGCAGGGCCAGAGGCCATGGGGCTGGTGTGGCCAGCAGGTTAATGGTCAACCTGCTACATGCCAGGCATAGCACCTAATCTCCAAACCGGCTGCTCAGCCTCAGTGTGAGCAGTGGCTGACTACTGCAACCTCAGCCGAGGCCTTGGAAACCCCATCGTGTCCTCTGCGGTTTCTGAGACTGGAAGTTTGTATTTACCTGTGAAATTCACATGGTGGCGACATCTTGTGACTCATGCTCTGTCGAGAACGCAGGCAACCCTTCTGTGGCATTGGGAGCAATTGGGGTGATGGCCACTGGGCTTTCCTTTCACTGAATCCAGTTAGAGACCAGCAGGGCCATCCTTCTTGGTGCAGCCCGCAGAGAGGGGCGAGCACCTGCCTCTCCTACACCGTGGCAACGAGATTTCCTTACTGACAGCTGCTGTCTGTAGGACAGGAAAGAGGCAAAAAAAAAAAAAAAAAAAAAAGCAATGTGTCCCTCCTATCTGAGGGCTGTTTGGGCGGCTGCATTGTTGGGGGGTTGGGGGCCTCCCACTGACCCCTGGTCAAGGTGGTGGCCACCTGGGAGAAAACCCCTAGGAAGTATTTCAAGGTCACCACATGTGGACTTGAACAGAGGCCTTTAGTGCTCTTGCTACTTCAGGACATTCTGTAAACACTAGAAGTGACTTGTACATATAGAAAAACCACTTCAGTCATTTTTTGCCAGTTCTGAGAAGTTTGTTTAATGGTTTGATGATTCCACACTGGCCCTCGAGTCCTCACATGCCTCAGCCCTGAGCGGGCAGGTGTGGGCCTGTTTCCTCAATGCCATCTGTCCGGGGGCATGACTCACATGTCTGGCGACTTTATTTCAGTCTGCTCACTACTGATGGTTTGTCCAGGTTGGAGTATTTCTTGCTTTTTGGGAAACTCTTACGCTAAACAAAAAGCACCTTCCTTTGCATCTAAGGTTCTTGGGAAAGTTCCCAGGTCTGACCATCCCTCCCCACAGGCCTGGCCCCCCTGCCTGGCTTGGCCTGTGCAGAGAGGGGCTGCCACTTCGTGGGTGAGTGGGTCTCACTTGATTCAGCGTGGACCTTCCCCCTGATCTGTATCATCTGGTCCCGGTATTGCCTGCCCTTCCCTAGGTGTTCCCTTTCATTGGCCTTGGTAGCTCAGTTCTGCTGTCAGATTGCTGGGGTTTTTTTTGGGTTAAATGCCACTTTTTAAAGTTTGTCTTGCAAATATACACAAGCACGTTGGAGATGAGAATGGAAGGGGGCAGCTGGTAAGGCAGTCATAGCAGTTTCAACTGGGGTCAGTCCTATTCCCAAGTCAGGGAAAAGGTGAGTTGCCTGTCCTGTGCATGGAGATTATTTTAAAGACGATGAGCTGCTACCAACACACTGAACAGTGGCTGTCTTGGGAAGCAATCAGCAGTGCTTGCCATTTTATTGTGATTATTACTGTTTTTGTTTTTTTTGAAAATCATTCTTATAGTTTATTTTCAGTGGTATGTTTCTCCAAATAGAAACCAATATTTACCTTCCCAGTTTGAATCGAAAATTTAGAATCCCCCTTTAATTAGATTTTATCTTTTTAGATACTTTGTTTTGCTTTTGTAGGATCTTAGATTTCACCAATTTCTCATTTAGTTTTTCTGTTTTCTTTAAGAACCTTGATGGAAATCTGGTTATTCTATGCAAATAATTGCTCTGTGAACAATAATGCTGTTTCATTGATGCTCCTGTGGTATGTTATGTTTAGCATTGTACGTACTATATATTTTTTATTAGTAGCATTACTCCACCACATGATTATTTCATAGTATCAAATAACTGCTTTGATTTTTGCTGATTTGTTCTAATTCTTTGACATTCAGATGCCATATTTCTTCCAGTGCCTACAATTTCCATAGATTTTATTTTTATTTATTTATTTATGTATTTTTTTTGAGATAAGGTCTCTCTATTTTTGCCTGTGGAAATGCAGGCTCACGTTGCCTGGGGTTCCACAGAATCAAGTGATCCCCAGCCTCAGCTTCCCAGGTAGCTGGGATTACAGGCACATGCCACCACACCCAGCTATTTTTTGGGGGACTAGGTCTCGTTATGTGCCCCCGGCAGGACTCGAACCATTATCCCTGGCCCCGGCTGTGGCTTTGTAGGCTGCCACTTACAGGCATGTGCCTCCATGCCCACTCCGTAGATTTTAAATGAAGCAGTATTTAACGATACAGGTGATTTTTAGGCCCTCTGTGTAAGGCAGCACATGCTTTTGTATTCTGTTATGTTCTAGCTGCTCAGTGACCTGTCCTTTGGAGTGAGGCCCATCTTGCACCAGATATATAATGAATGAAATGTCCCTGCTCTACCTGAACTGTGAGACAGACCCACTGAATCCAGGGCCCTAGTAACAGCTCTCAGAGGTTGTTGCGTTCAGCCCTACCTTAGGGTCCCCTGGGGTTCCCTTGCAACCTCTTCAGGGAAGCAGGGGCTGCAGGGAAGCAGGTGCAGTGAACGTTTGAGTTTCCAGTGTAGAGAAGTCAGGTTGGTGCTATGCTGCTGTCTTCAAAGGTCAGGGTGTCATCTGAATAATAGTGACTCAGGTGCAGAGTGTTGAGACTGTGTCCCTTGGTGGGTGGTGTCCCTTAGTAGATGGGCTCAGTGGCCACACTGCTATCTGGAAAAGTGGGGTATCTGAAGCACAGGAGAGCTGGTGCAACATGGGGCATGGCTCAGGCTGCTTGGCTCTGTGATTCACCTGGGGACTCTCTTTGCTACCTGCATCATGGGTGTGGTTGAGCTTCCAGGGTGCCCAGGCCCTGTGAGGGGGCAGCTCTAGGTCAGGGAGTTGTTGATGGAAGGCCCCTGAGGTTTTCCCTGCTGCTCCTGTATTGCATCAACTCTCAGATAGCTCATGATACTGTCATATAGTCACTCTAATATGAAAATATAAATTGACTTTTTTGTCCAGTTCTGCCTGCTTTCTGTCACTGCTCCTTGTGACCCTGAGGCAGCAGAGCCTCTCAGCTCCCCAATGTTCGCCTAGATGCTTCCCTTAGGGCATTCCTAAGACTTCCATGCCTTCCCATTTAGAGTCTATTTTCTTATGGCACTATATAAAAGAAATTATTACAGCGGGCGTATGCCAATATTTTCTTTGAAAAATTTTTACTCTAATTTTTTTTTTTTTTTTTTTTACTCCACTTACTGTTTGGGCATCCACCAAGCCACCTTATCTATGAGCTTCATTTTTTGTCTTTAGATTCCATGTGTCAGAAAGATTGTGGGCTATTTTTCTTTCTCTGACTTCTTTCACTTAGTGTCATGCCCTTGTGGTCTGTCTGTGTTGTTGCAAGTGGCAAGATTCATTCTTTTTTCTGGGTTGAATAATATTCCTGTGCATATTCACTGCAGTTTCTTTGTGTCTCCACTGATAAGCACCTCATTTCTTATTCTGCCTTTTGTAAATAATACTGCAGTGAACACAGGATAGAGATATGTTTCAGAATCCTTATTTTGGTTTTCTTACAGTTAGACTGAACTAGAGGGAATGATTCACCTTTACCTTTTCCCTTGTAGTTCAGTCATACAAGTGAATATATTTTTGCTTAGGATTGTTATAATTGTCCAAAGTCCTATATGACAGGTGATTAATGTCAAACTGAATGATGGAAATGTACATATTCCAGAAAAGCTTTTTTTGTTTGTTTTTAATTTCAAATCTTCAATTCTCAGTTTGAGTCTTTTTAAATCATGTTCCCAGTCACCTTAGGGGGTCCCAAACCTTTGGATGTAATATTAGAATGGTGGTGGGAGAGTTCCATCCTGTCTGCTTTTCTGTGTAATGTTCTTCTTGAAAATAAACACATTGCTTAAACCAGTGATACTGAGGTATCTGAGGTTTGGGGAGCTGGTCAGGTGTTATGCATGATGGTTCTCCTGGTGGGGTCCGTGTCTCGGGTTGGTCTTAAGCAGTATGGGTGCTGGCCTGGCCCTGCCCTGCTGGCTGGGCCATCCTCCCAGCAGGACTGGGCAAGCCTCTCCCCTCAGTCCTATCCTGTTACGTCCGTGGAGCACGTTCTGTGGTTTGACCTTCTGCTCTGGAGCGCTTTGCACATGTTACTCCACGTTTCCTCTCGGATACCTGGCTTACTGCTCCCCTGGAGTCCCTTTACGCTGCAGCGGTAAAGGCTTCAGAACACACATCGTTTTGTTAAGGGAAGAAGTGCAGCTCTCAATCTGTGAGGTCACACATGAAATGGAAAATTACCGAGTGCATTGTCAGCTCAGGACCAAGAAAGCCAGTTTTATTTTTATGTTTAGAAAAGAAACATGAAGTGTTGTTTATCTGGGTGTGAAAAATACATGAAAATAGCACAGGCGCCCAGGACCAGTATTTCTAAAAGCTCTTTCCTGCCTATCTTAATTTGCTAACTCCATTCTTGTGCAAATACGCTTTCTCCTGGATTATTGGCACATTATTTCTTACTTGGAATCCTTTGAATTACTGCATTTTTCTGACTCTTATTTCCCACTTTAACTTTATTTTTCCAGAAAGTCTTCACTAAACGTTAACTCCTTGTATCACTTTGCAATTCCTTTTATTCCTTGAGGTTGATTTTTTTCACTACCTTTTCTCAAATCATAGAGCTAATGAGATAGTCTGCTACATATTTATTCAGTATTTGGGTATTCTAATAACTGTTCTGCATGTATTAGCTCATTTAATTTTTCTAATAATCCCATGAAGTGTAGTCACTATTATTTTCATCTTACAGATGAAACTGAGGCTCAGAGGAGATAGTTTGCTTGAGATTTGACAGTTGGTTAAAACTCACACTTGGTGTTCAAATGTAAGGTGTATTCCTTCCAAACTCAAACTCTTGTCTCTGACGGATTTAGGTTTGTATTTTGATCCCAGTTAGTGGTTGGGTGTTTCCCATCTGGGGTGAACTTCAAAAACCAAGTCTAACTCAGCACTAGCCCTGGTCCTGGTCCTCAAATAGCGGCTGCAGGACCCAGCGCTGATTGTTAGGTCATCTCTGCGACCTGTTTTGTAGCATGAGCTGGGCGAGAGGCATTTCACTTCTTGCAGGCATTACTCCTGCTTGAGTTCACTTGTGGTGATGGGGACACGTGGTCAGTGTGCTAATTATACCATGCTCATTCCTTGAATCATGTCAGGGGACATCATCCTCCCCGGGTGTCCCTTCCACTTGGTAGTGTTGCCACTACTCTTGGCCTCAGAAATATCTGGAGCAGCTGTTCTTCCTTGGGGTTCCAGAAGTTCTGTGAGCTCTGCACTCCTTCCTCACTCATCTCTGTGCTGGTCAGCCAGGTCCCTGAGCCTCCTCCTTTGCTCCAGCCGGAATATGCAGCTCCAGCTGCTCAGGATGGGGTGCAGTGGTGGGTGCCCCTTGAGCCAGGTGCCTGGGCAGGTAATGAGGACACCCAGGACCAGCTCCTGTCTGACCAGCAGGCCATCGGGCTTATTTGTGGGCCTGGGTTCCTTACCCCCTGGCCCCGAGGGCTAACAGACAGCTGGCATAGCCTTTGCAGGTAAGGGAGAGAGCAGGTGGGACGGACCTCTGGCAGGACGCCTGGTGGGTGAGGGGTCCTGGTGGGCCCCTTCCTCCGGGCTGGTCATGTATGTGAGCGCCGGCCAAGAAGAGGCTGAATCCAGCAGACACCTTCTGTCTGTGCCTCCACGCCTGGCTGCTGTGCGCACACAGGCAGCCCTTCATCTTGGTGCAGCTCGGTGCTTGCTTTTCTTCCGTGTAAACTCAGTCCTGATCTCACGGTGCCTCCAGGGAGATTAAAATGGTCTTGATGGCAATTTTTTTTTGTAAGAGACTGATTTTTTACTTTAATGAACTGGGAAGCTGGTGTCAGTATACTGAGCTGTGTACATTTCAGGGGCACATCCTTGCCTCTACCTGTCATTATCTCTACTTCCCTCCAGAACCCAAGGTCAGGCTGCCCTGCCCCCCCCCCCCACTGTCCCTCTCTGGCCACCCCTTTATTTTTCAGTTCTAAGAGGAGTTTTTGTTGTGATTTGTTATTTTGTTTGCTTGTTTATATTTCAGCTAGAGGGCTTTCACTTACTGACTCATTTCACTGTGGCCTCACCTTCCATCCATGTTGTGGTAAAAGGTCAATTTCTTATTTAATGTCCTGGGTTTTCAGACTACAGGCTCTGCGGGGATTCAGCACACAGACTTGTGTGTGTGGAGGAGAGAAAAGAAACTGTTTGCTCCAGGGACTCAGTGACCAGCTCCCCAACCCAAGTCCCCTCTTAGCAGTAGGCTCTTCCCAAAACCAGCTGCCAGGCCTCACACTTTCACTGTGATCCCAGCTCTAGAGGGTGAGGTGGCCGGGTGGGGACAGTGACCAAGAGAGACTTGGCCTGAAGTGGTCCAGCAGGTCCCCCTGCCGCCTCAGAGCACATTTCAGCCAGACTGTTTCCCCTACCCACTACCGCAGCATTGCTGCAATGAAGCGGATAGATTTTTAAAACCTATTAAACCTGTAATTTTAAAATCAGCTCTTCCATTAAGTGCTGGTACATGTCACCTGAAGTGAGTTCTCTGAGGAGCATTCATGTAACTGAGTTCTGACATCTTAGATGGTGTTGCCATTTATCTACACAAAACAGGAAACTCTTCTATTGTCTGATGTAGAGCCAAGGATGTTTTGATAAATAGGACCAGAAACAACTGAGATTTTTTTTTTTTGAACCCTAATCTAGTGATCAACGTGCTATAGTTACTAACAGGGCTCCCTCGAAGATAAATATTTACAGTAGTAACTGCTTTATTCAGAGCTAAGTCATTCTTCCCAGGAAAATGCTTATCTTGGAAGAGAAGTCTGCTTTCAAGCTTACTAGGGAGATATTTTCTCCCCCCCACCCTGAATGTTTTAGGAAAAACCTAAATGACCTTTAGTGTTGAGCTCTGCGGGGATGGGTCCAATAGAACCCTCCTGCCTTCCCCCTGTCGGGGGAGGAGTGACTTCGGCTTTGCCTGGAGCTTTGAGGTGGGAGTAGAGAGAGGAGCCTGAGTACCAGGGGCCAATTCCTTTGTCATGAGGAGGTGTGAGCACAACCACAAGACTCTACCCAAGCCAGGCACAGGAATCTGAATTCCTTACTAGGGCAAGGATACCAGGGTCTCAAAGGTCAGTTCACTAGTTGAGACTAGACTTGGACTTCAGTGATATCTGGCTCCAAGACTGTTCGGGAACAAGCTCTCAGCTTGCTATCCCTTTGCTCGTTTGGTTGTTCCAGCAGCCTACACACTGGACTTGGTGCTGCTGTGCCGGAGCCATGTCCCAGGTCCCAGGGCTGCAGAACCGAGTGTGAGGTGGTATGTGACCCTGCACTGCTGTGAGTGGCAGTGGAGAGGGGGCATGAGAGGGACCACCATGCCGAGGGCCCAGTGAGTCTGAGGAGGCCTTGGCCTCAGGAGGGACAAACTCGGGAGTGTCCTAGGAAGGTGCATACCCCTGTGAGCTCTGAAACCCCAGCAGGGTCTGCTGGATGGAGATTGGGAAGCAGGTTTCCAAACACCTCCAGTCTCCTGCAGGCATGGAGACTGGACATGTAAGGTAGGCTCCATGCTTTGGGGTGATGCATACGGATAAATGGCAGCTGAGCACCTGTGTTCTTGAGCCCCTCTCAGCCTCCTTGAGCCTCAGTGTCCACATGTATAAAATAGACAAAACCCTGTATCTGCCCCACAGGGCTGTTAAGACATAATGAACCAAAACTGGCACGAGGAGAGACACAGTAAATGCTCAGGGCACTGGCGCCATGGCAGCTCATCACCATCAGTGACCCATCCTCTCTTCCACCTCGTCATTCAGGTAGACAAAGGTCCTGACTTTAAGGGCTGTCCTCACGCCACCCATCTCATCTCTGGGGGCCTGGACACCAGATTCTGGTGCTTAGAGTGCCAGTGCCAGGGCAGGTGTGACTCCCGTTTGGAAAAGGGCGACGAGCTTGCTTCCCTATCATGGGGGTGCAGTGGGCTGCCCTGGGCTCCTTATGTGGCATCTGCAGAGGTGGGGGTGGTGCCGTTGCTGTGTGTCACTCCTGTGTTGTAGTCTTCAATCTCTGTCATTGTGTCTCCAGGGAAGCACACAGTGAGGGGCTTCCCAGAGGACAGATGCGGGCTGCAGTCTGTGGGACTGGCCAGCAGCATTTCCCACAGGCCTGACCCTGTCAGAGTGCTGGGTGTTGGTGTGTTTGCCTGTGCTGTGCGTGGTTCACCACCACTTTAGTGACATGTAGAGGAGTCAAGGGGTTGGTTCTGGAGGTTGGTGCAGCTGTATGTGTGTGTCAAGTGACCCTCCCTGCTCTCTGGTCTGGTGCCTGCTTGGCACTCAGCAGGTCCTTGGTAGACACTGCCCTGATGGATTTCTGTGAAGATGTGGGTCAGGCACTGTCCTGAGATACAAAGGTACAGGGACAGGGACAGTAGCTCAACCTTGTGGTCACTTCTCTCAGCTCCTTCCTGATGGGCTGCTTTTCGGTTCATAGCCAGTCCCGATGTAAAAGGTGGGCTGCACATCTGAGGGTGTACCCAGAGCTTTTGCTTTCACCCAGTGCCATTTGCCAGCCTTCTGCCGTGAAGTGGGACTCCCGGGCTCCTGTTTCCTGTTTTGGGGCCTGGTCCCAGCTCTGCCCACTGCTGTCAGCTCAAGTGTTGGTGCCCAGACCGTGGTGGCCAGCCAGGGCTGCATCCATGCAGGATGGTGCCCGCTCTGTTGTTGTGACTGCAGGGGAGCCCCTGGCAGTGCCCACCTGTCCTCCCTGGTAGGCAGGTGCCCTTGCCTCCTCCACTCCACTGGCATCCATTTGCCACTACTCTCTAGGCATGTCTCAATAAGATGCTTTAGGACCCTTTTCAGATGTTATTTAGAAAGTACAAATCACTTAAGCTTTCTGCTTACTTCTCTTAAAATTGGATTTAACAGTTCTGGGTTCACCTCCTTAATTCTTGTCTATGTCTCTCTCTACTTCTCAGTTTCCAGCCACATAGGAACTGCCCTTGACTTGGTGTCTTCGGGCTGTGTCTAGGAGAACAGGATCACTGAGTTGAGTTAGTTTTAATACTGGAATCAGTTGTGAGGTGAATGCAGTGTGATGATGTTCACTTCTACACTCACCTGAAAATATAAAACCTGGAGACTTTTCTGGTATTTTTTATTTAAAGATTAAAATAAATCAGGTTTATTGAAGTATAAGTGGCATATAAAATTATAAGGTATTTAAAGTATATACTGTGATTTTACCTACCTGTCTGCCTGCCATCCTTCCATCTGCCCACTTGTCCACATGCCCGTCCGTCCATCCGTCCGTCCACTCATCCTTCCATTTATCCATCCATCTACCCGTCCGTCTGTCCGTCCATCCATCCACCCGTCCACCCACACACCAACCCACCTACTCTCCAACCCACCTGTCCACCCACCTGTTGACCCCCCCCATACACCCTCCTTATCCGTCTATAGAATAAGACTTCATAAGACTTCTTTTGTCTAATTAAAGAACATCTCCATTGCCCTCATATTTCTCGTGTGTCTGTTATTCTGTGGGTGGAAATAGAAGTTCACTCGGAAAGTTGGGTGAGTGTACACACATTCCTGTGAGTAGGCAGAGGCCTCCTCTGAGTGACCGTGCTGACCTGTCCCAGATTTCCTGAGAAAGGAGGCCACAGTTCCCACCTGGGACATGCCAACTTGTCGTGAGGGTGTTTGAGAACTTTCCCACATTCTGGTTTATTTTTTCAACACTGCACTATCAAGATGGGCCTGTGTTCACTGCTGGGAGGAGTGAGAGAATCCAGAAGGTTGTTTTTTGTTTTTAAAACAGGAGGAACAATCATGAGGACAGCCAGGCTGGTGTCCAGAGCAGTCGACTGTAGATACACACTGAGGAGATGCCTGTTGCCCCCCAGCCCCAGCCCAAGTCTTCCTCTCCCTGCTGGACTCTGAATGGCCTGATGCCTCTGTCCCCTTGGCTCTTGGTGAGGTCCTGTGAGGTTCTGTCCCAGACAGAGGCCTCACACCCCCAGTTGTTTGCAGGATAGTAGAGAAGGGACCCTGTGGAGATGTGGCTGCATCCTGTCAATGGGTGCCAACCTGCTGCATGGAGAGAGGGCCCTCCTGTTCTAGTGTGAGCATGAGAGCCCTGCAGGGAGTATGGTATGGAGTAAACACACCTTGAGCGGGAGCTGTCATCTCTGGTGCTGTTAGGGTGGGACTTTGGCCTGCACTTTAGGGACCGCCCTGATGGACTCTCCTGGAACCCTGATGGTGGTGGAGACAGTCGGTTCCCAAGGACACCACCCCTGAGAAGGGGCCGTGGCTCAGCCTGTGCCCCACTGCTCCATGGGTGCTGTTTATGTCAGCCCCTGGACCAACCTGCTGAGTCCCTGGGGTTGGGGAGGTAGCACTTTTGGGGGGTGAGCTCAGACCTCCCTGCAGGTCTTGCTTGTGGTGTCTGTCAGCCCCTCATTCCTTTGTTCTCTTTTATGAGGCCTTGCTCCCACCCTGTCCCAGACACCCAGAAAGGAGCAGGCACTCCTCATTCGATGGCTGCCCTCAGGCCTCAGGAGCTGCCCTCCCTTGAGAAGCCACTTGCTCTGCTTCTTGAGGCCTCTTTCTCTTGCCAGCTTGCTGGCTGGTGGGAGGACCACGAAGCTCACCTCAAATGTTCAGAATATGAACGCAAGCTGCTGGAGGCTGGCATATCAGTGGGCGGGAGGGGTGGGAGGATGCTGGCTTGTGCCCCTCGTTCCTGTACCCGCCCTTCCTGTGTAATTACCAGTGCTGGATGCCCTGACTGGACCAGTCAAGCACTTTCTACTCTGTAAATACATAGTAATGTTTACAGCTGAGCCAAGCTGGGTGTTCAGACTGTCGGGTGTTTTTGGTGTCGATGTAGTTTTATTCTCCTTTGAGTTGGTAAATGCTCCAACTTTTCTCTTGCTTGGTTGCTGGAAACAGCTGCTTCCCCCCATACTCTGGTGGCATCCTGAAATGCCTCTGGGATCACTTGCCCAAAGACCCAATTGTGAAGCTGTTTTGCACCTCCCTTCTTTCTTCCTACTGGAGTCCTTGGCCTTCCGTTCCATCTGACTGGGAGGGGCGACGCTTCTTACACAGACTTTGAGCAAACCCCTGCTTCAGGCTCACCACTCACACCTTTCCCAAAGCCACCTGCCGAGCTCACACCACAGGGTACAGCTGCTTCTCTTCAAGGCTGAGCTCACAGAGGACCCATTGAGCTTGCTCTCCTGGGATTTTCCTTCTGCATTTTCCAGAAATAGTTTCTGAAACCACCTTGTTTCATCCCATGTGTAGCTCATAACCTTTGTGTCTTGTTCCCCTCACTGATTTGAAGTGATTGAGAGAGTGTCTCGCCACATAAACTGTTTCCTGACTTTTCAGCAACTAGTAACCAACAGGGTGAAGAGTCGGACATAATTTTTGAGACCCATTCTTCACTTTCTTTGCCCCCTGTCCTGCCCCTGCCTGCCCCCATTTTCTAACACAGATGAGTGCAGGGTTAGATCTTCTTTGGTGTCTTCCTTTAGTGAGAGACCTTCGCGCAGGTTTTAAGGGGAAAGTGCAACCTTTTGCCTTTTTCATGAAATACTGAGCACTTCTTGGTGAGTTAAACTGTAAAGAGACGTCTTATTCTAGGCCTTCAACTTAGGAAAAGAAAATAAGGAGATGTTCTAGTTGGTAGGGGACCATGGGTGACCAGGGAGGGAGTCCTGAGATGCAGGGTCACATAGGTGGGTGTCCTTGGCACATTTGTCAGGTCAGGGTTGAATCCAGGACCCCAATATGGGTAGTATTGAAATTGAGGCAATGATGCCATTAGCTGTGACTGAAGGAGCAACAAAACGTGGCACAAACTGTGGAGATGAGACCCACCAAGACCAAAGGTGCTCCAAAAGCAGTACAGGAAAGATAAACACAGCACATTCTACCAAATCCGGGGAAATGGCACCCTCACCAAGGACGATGAAATGGATCAAAGAAGAAAAAAAAAAGACTAAAGGACTAAACAAGGACAACAAACAGCAAAAAGAAAGGAGGCAAAGAGACCAGGGGAGATGTGGTGTGGGGGCGTATTCCCATGGGGATTAGCAGTTATATAATCATATATTGTAAAATATGCAAAAAAAAAAAAAAAAGACACAGAGGTAAAGATGGCCTAAGCAGGAAAAGGGTACTGGTACAAACAGGATAAGGGTACTTTTACTTTGTTGTAAATTCCAGGTGTGGACCCTGGAGGAGAGAATGTGTCACCAAGAAGGTGTGTAGAGGGAAATTGGAGCCTTTGGCTTTTAGGCATAAAGAGAGAGATAAAAGGAAAGGAGAAGAGATTAGACAGAGAACTTCTGGGGAGAGGAGAGATGAGAATGGTGGGCTGGTAGCCTGAGTGACTAGGCTGGGCAAAAGTCCACTGGAAGAGTGAGCTGATGGTGGCAAGGAGCCATGGTAGCTGGCAGAAGAGTGGCCGGTGTGGAGAGTGTGGCACCGCAGCAAGGTGAAATAGTGAGCTGGTACCTGGAGACGGCCAGGGATTTGAAAAGATGATTTGTGCATCAGCATTTGAAGAAGTTGGAGAACCTTGGAGAAGTGGAGCAACAAAGAGAAGATGCCGGAGAAAGACTGGACGTTTGCAGAGTGCCTGCCTCAGTTTTGGAGGGGCAAAGGGGCACCATCATGGACATGTGTCTTTGGGACCTTTGGGACTAAGAAAGAACAGTGACTGGGGTAAGATGACTGGCCACTTTTGACTTTAAGGACTTTTTGTCTTCCCTGTTAATATAAATAAAGCCCCTTGTTAAACTGTATTTTGAGTGACAACTGCTACGCACGGGTGATGCGGACCTGTGCCTTATTGGTTGGAGGCTTTTGCCCCTTTTGACCCAATTTCAAGGTGACGTCGCTCACTGGTCTTCCTTGCTCCTTTTGGAGCGGACGAGTTAAAGAGGAAGTAGGTCAGATTCACAGTAGAATTTAAGTGTATCTTATGAAGGAGAGATTTCAGTCCAGTGGGAATGGTTCCTGGGATGATCTTGGAGATGGTTTCTTCTTAGCCGGCACAGTGGCTATCCATAACTTCTCAGTAGGGCCGGAAACCACCAAGCTCCTTTGCACTTTTTCTGAGTGGTGTGCTCTCCCCATCACTGCCTGGTGCAGGGAGTGGAAAGGAATCTCCACTTTCCTTTCTGCCTGTTGGGCCCTGTCGACACCCTCTTGACCCCGAGGCTTGAAAAGCAGAGGTGCCTGTGAGAGTGGTGAGCACACTGCTTGGTTAACAGGGCTGATGTCTTTTCCTTCTTATTCTTGTCTTGTCTGGGTTTTCTTTGATTCTGTCTCAAGTGTCTCATTTATGTGAAGTAGAATGAACTCGGCTACCATCCTCAGCACAGCTGCTGTGTAGCCCTATTTCAGCGTGCCCACTGTGCCCTGAACCCATGCAGCCTGGAGCCAGGCTGAGTGCCATGCCTAGCTTGACCTTGCCAGCCTCCTCCCAGCAGCCCCTGTGCTGTGAACTTGACTGTCCTGTGGACCTGGTCCCATGTGGTGAGCAGGTTGACATCTAGCTGTGTCTTTGGGAAGCACCTTGTTTAGGAGTCTGTTCTGTGTATGTGCAGCGCAGTGTTGAGGAGACCCCACAGGTGTAAGGAAGTGCAGTCCTTCTTATCAGGACTTATCAGGTGTAAGGAAGTGCAGTCCTGGGCTGATGGGTGGCCCAGCTGGGAAGGAGCGCCAATAAGGAGAAATTACACAGATGATGCACACCTTGAGGGCAAGCGAGGAAAGAAGCACTGTGCGTGGAGTCTGGAATGAGACGATAAAAGCTGTAAAATGTGGTGTGGAGAGACATACCATCACAGACTTCGGCCCTGAAGTAGGGTCTGTGGCCTAGAAGTCAGCCCCTAGGATTTGGCCACCCTGGGGGAGAGGAAAGTTATAAGAAACATAGTTATGGGCCTTTGGTTTCAAAACTGGAATTTGGACTTCTGAAAAAGAAAGGATACCTTGCTGCAAAGCTTGGAATCTGTGCATGCTGAAGACAAGAAAAAGCATAGAATCTGTGTTCCTCCTAGAAAGAGGAGTTGTATATGCTGGAAATTGGACTGTGTGTGAAATGCCTGCTTCAGGTTTGGTATGGTGTGAAGACACCATCTGAGACATGTGCTTCTTTGTAATTGGCTTGCTTAGGTTATGGTGGCCTAAAACAATTTTGGAATTGTTTTAGGACTTTGAAACTTGTTGGTAACTGGGGTAAGAATAACTGGTCTCAGACTCTTGGTTCTTGTTTGTAAATAAATCTTGTTGTTTTGAATAGTCTTGCGTGTGTGTGTGTGTGTGCGCATGTGTGTGCGTGTGTGTGCATGTGCATGTGTCCAGAGAGTGTCAGGTTTAGATGTTGCCTTCTCTCTCTGTTGGTTTTGTACCTGTTTGCACTCAGTTTCACTTCGATGTTCCAGCCAGGGTGGCAGTTTCCATACTAACTGCTGGATAGAGGCCCTGCTTCTGTGCTGAGACAGTGTGTGGCCAGTCAGCTGGGCTGTGACAGTGTGTGGCCAGCCAGGCTGGGAGGTGCAGCTCCAGGTCCCTCACTTGGTGCAGGCTGGGCCCTGAAATGCCTGTCTCCCAGCCCTGTCATGCATGGACACACCTTGTTGGGATGAAGGTGTTCTTCATCAGAGCTTTTCTGTCTCCTGGATCAGCATGCTTCTGGCACTCAATCAGAGAAAAGAGCTGTAACCTGAGCGCGGCCTCTCCAGCCTGGCCTCTGACTCTTCTCTCTTTTACATTATGTGGCCTTATATTGAAATACTTGAAATACATTGTTCCAGCCATTTCACAGAAAAACAAATGGGTGTCACAGCAGTCTACCTTGGCGGCCTCTGTAAGACCCATATAAGCACTCAGCTCTGACCTGCTCACCTGAGGACATACTCTGGAAAAATCAACAACCCAACGTTGCAGCTGTGGAGACCCCCCTTGTACTACTGTGCAGCAATTTACACTTATTTTTGAAAAATTCTTTACTAACATGGACTAATAAATGGGTATCAAAGAGTACAAGCTATCTTCCCTCTTAATTTTCTACTATTTCCAACTTTCTTACAATGCACTTATAATCAGAAGACATTAAAGACTATTGAAATGTTTTGTTAAGGTAGAAAAATAGAATACTTCTAATCCCAGTAATTCAAAAGAATAACAGCGTATGCAAATCCCAGAATTTGTTTTCATAAGTTGGGATTTTGGAGAGAAACGTCGGATTGCAGGCATTTCTGGTTTTGGTGTCATGGCTTTTGCTTGTTGTATGTGGTGCTGCTGGAACTTGTTCTGGTGCTGACCCAGGTCACATTCTCCGTGAAGAATGGGCTTCAGAGCTAACTTTTCTCACCTGCTGGCTCTGGGGACTTGATCTAGCCTTAGGTCCCTTGCACATTTCCCCTCTATTCAAATGTAAAGCAGCCCCACGTAGTATAATTGGGTAAGTCATCATTTTGACTTTGAGGATGCTATTGCCATTAATTTATATTGAAAACATTTTCACATTCCCAGACCCCAAAATAAGCTACTCAGTCATAGTAAATAGGAATCATCTCTTGTCTGTTTTTTCCATGTTACCTGATTTTATTTTTTTCAAATTTTGTTTGAGGTAAACCATGTTTACATATTTCTATCTGCTTTGAGCGTTTTAAGTTTAAACGTCCACAAATGTATATTTTCATACCCAGCCCACCAGCAGTGCCCCAGTAGTTCTCCACCATGTCCCACTGAGTCCCTTCTCTCCCCCACTCCTACCCCTTGCCTTAGTTTTGCAGTTACATGTTGAGTTTATTATTGATTTGGTTTTGACTGACTCTTTGTTATGTTTCCCTATTGTCCTCAAATAAATGAGATGATCTGATGCTTGAATTTCTCCTTCTGACCTATTTTACTTAACATTATCCTTTCCAGTTCCATCCATGGCAAGAGTTCATACTTTTTTGTAACTAACTGATCCATTCCTCTTTCATTGGTCACAGGCTATTTCTGTTACTTAGCTATTGTAAGTAGTGTTGCAGTCAACACAAGAGTGCGTATATGCCTTTGAATTAGTGTTTTTGTAGATATCTTGGGAATCTACTTTGGGTAGATAATTAGGAGTTACCTTGGGATGGAATTGCTGAATCACATGCTAGATCCATTTTTCATATTTTGAGAAGCCCCATACTGTTTTCCATAGAGGTTGGCCCCTTCTACATTCCCACCAACAGCATAGAGGGACAATCCGCACCTATAAATTGGGCTTATCAGAATCGAATGAGATAATATACAAGAAAGTCTATAGCACCATTCTGGCAAAGAGCAATTCCTTGATATGATAACTAACAAATGACAATGACGGTTGACAAGTTCTGCTCCTGAAGGATACTTTCTAAGTTTTCTTTCTGTTTGTTAACTTTATTCTCCCCAACCCCTACCATCCCTTCTGTTCTCTTGTCCTATCCTCCCTCCTCCAGTAACCTCAGAGCCCTTAGGATATTTGTTGATGTTCACTGACTTTTCAGATTGTCACTTTATCATATTTCCTGCTATGTCAATGCCTGGTACTTGTTCTTATCATTCTGATTCATTTGGGTACACATAGTTCTCATTCCCTCCTTTTTGTTGAAAATGTAGCATTTCATCCTTTTCAGTGGTTATAAAATATCCCATGATTTGGGTGGACGACATCTTCATCGCCCATCAGTTGGCATTCAGGTGGATTCCATGTCACAGCTCTTGTGAATAATGCTGCTGTGTACCTGGTGGGGTGTATGGGTTTTTGTGTGGATGGGTTCATCTCCCATAGATGGATGCCCAAGAGTGGGATTGCTGCGTGGGTATGGTATTATAATTTTTTAAAGGTAAATCCTCATTGCTTTCCATAGCAGTTATGCCAGTTCACATTCCCACCAACAATGTCAAAGGATTCCTTTTTCTCTGTATCCTCTCCAACACTTGTTGTTGGAAGTGCTTTAAATATGTGTAATCCTCAACAGGCTTGAAAAAGAATCTCATTGAAATTTTCATATATATTGTATTTCTTGAAAGGCAGAGGTTGGGTGGATTAACATACATTGTTTCTAACATAAATTGTGTATCTGCTTCCCCTTTCTTCCCTATGAGACTGGGAATGCTTCACCCCTCTTTCCAGGCTGTGTACACACATGCAGATGCAAGGCTCGCTTGCCTTAGCCTTTGCCTCCCATCTAACATTCCCCTGGGGTGTTGTTGCTGAGTCAGTTGATAACTGCATAATGCCCTGAGTAATGTGGCTAAGCCAGAATTTATTTGGACATAGCTCTGCTGTGAATACTCAGGTTGTTCTCTGTCCCCCACCCTGCAGCAGCCTCATAGATAAACCTTAAGATTGGTTGTTATTATTTCCAGTGCAGGTTTCCCAAAAAATGCCTTTCTGAGTCAGAGCCTGTGTTACTCACTGCAGGGGTGGGGTGGGGGGTTTGGGGATACCAGCCATGTACAGAACTTTATTGGCTCCTGTCTTCTTACATTTTAGCTGGACATCCAAAAATATATTTGGTTTCTAGGGGAGGTTTTTTTTTTTTTTTTTTCTGAGGTACAGAGATTTCAGTAAATAGTGATTCTTTCCAGGGATCTTTGAAATGTCCTTAGCATTCTAAAACATACAGTGAGTCTGGAAAACAAAAGGAGTCTCTGGAATCACACTTTCTCTGTACAGTCCACTGTGTTACTGAGAGGGGAGTTTGCATAATAGTGTACTTGTGTAAGTTTTTCTTTTTTGAGAACTCAGTTTGGAGCTTGAGAGCTCGCCTCTGACTGTGCTCTCATCTGTACAGGCGCAGACACCCCTGTGCCACCACTTAGGGGGAGGCTGTCCCCAGGGAGTCAGGCTTTGCAGGCAGCGAGCACACCTTCAGTTTGAGGTCACACGGTGGCAGCAATGATAGTATGCTAACAAACTGTCTTTGCAGCAGTACAGCTAACAGCACCGGAGGGTAGACACATGCCTTTTCTATGTTGGTATCTCTGCTAGCTGCTGAGTACAGTGAGTTAGTCCAAGGACAGATGGTGTCTGCTGGTCTAACTCGGGATTTTTGACTTGGCCATGGTGGAATGTATGGGCGTTCAGTAGAAACGGCTTGGCACTTTGAAATGTGACTGGACTAGTAGCAGTGCTGGCAGTGCCTCTTGGGTGCTGTGGACAGCCATCCCCATCCACTGCATGTCAGGAGGGAAAAGCACCTTCTCCTCAGGGACTCTGTTGCCTTCTTTTGTTTTGGCATAGCATGGTTAGTGGATTTTCCATCATGTCTCCCAATTGTCATCTGAGTCTCCTGGTCTCTGGTGAGAAGGGAAGGCCTTACTCTTGTGCTAAAACTCAGGATAACTGCCCTGATGGCTGTAAGTGTTCTGGGCATGGCTGAGACTGACCCGTGTTCAGGAGGTGCATTTCCAGCATATGCTGTTTCTAGAGCAGAGTGTACTTGTGACTGTAAGTGGAGGAGCCTCTGTGCGCCCAAAGGTGGTGGGGTGGTTGTGCACACCTGCGTGTGTATGCATGTGCATGGGTGTTAGGCATAGGCAGGGAGAAGAAAGGACAGTGGAATGACCTTTGCCTGTGTGTGCACATTAGCATGTGCAGTGCATTCATGCACACTTGTGAGTGCATGTATACGTGCATGTGTGTGCCTACACTTTGACACCAACATGTCCCATGACCATCCTTGTTTAGAAGCTTTGTTTTCCCCATTAGAAATTAACATCTGGTTACATCACTGGCATGATGCAACCTGGTCACAGCTGACACGAGTCCATACCTGTTTCCATTCCTTCTCCCTCTGATTCAGCTTCTTGGCAGGAGAAGAGGTTGTACTGTAACACTTTCAAGCCTGCTGGGCTGTGCTCCTGATTCAACCTCGCTCCCTCTGTGAAATCCACCAGCACCCTCTCTTTCTAGCTCGTGGGTCATGGTGGAGCTTGTCGTTCATGTTTTGTTTCCCTTGGGTGAAGTGCTTTTATGTTGACCTCTCCGTGACTGCTGGTGTGTTAGAGAGCAGTCAGTGGCCTTCAGCTCTGGGACTCCAGCCATGGGAGCAGGTCCATCAATGGCACGCAGTGCTGGGCACCATGCAGCATGGGCACCTCTGACTCATCTATCCTCCCAGCAGCCCAGGGCATTCTGCCAGCATCCCACCTTGTCAATGGACATTAGTCACACCCCATATCAATAGCCTGTTCAGGGAGCTGCCTCTACAGCTGGGCGGGGTGAGGACCCAGAATCCGGGTAAAGTGGCTGGGAAGAGGGCGTGGGTGGCAAGTGGGCACAGAGCTGCCTGTGCTGTTTGGCCACTGTGTCTGTTTGGATAGGAAGTGATGTGCATGAGCCTCCCATCTGAGGGCCCTGGGCCTGTGGGGTCAGGGAGGGTATGCAGCTGGCAGGAAGGAAGCAGGAGGGCCATGTGGGCACTTGGCATGGGTGGGGGCTCTCGCCATGTTTGCCTTTCCAGAGCGCCCTCTCTTCCCTTGGGCTTGTCCCTTCAGGGCGCACCAGGGACAGGGAGGCCAGTTAAAGGTGGGTTGCCTTTCCTGTGTTTCATTTGTTTTGGTGAGTGACTCATCTGACCAGGCTGGAAACCTCTTCTTGCTCATGTGATTGTGATTTTCAGACAAGACTTTTGGAAGAGATTGTGTGCAACGCGCTAGGATTATCCCCCTCTGCTGTGTGGATTGGCCCTTTGCAAAGAAGGTTGCTAGGTAAGGGGCACGTGTGTGTACAAGCCTGTGTGTGTGTGCGTGTGTGTGTGCTCGCCTCTGAGCTTCCATGCCGTGGCAAGGACAGGACCCTCTTTCTGCCGCCAGGACCTCTGGCTCAGACATCCTGGGGCTGATACAGGGTAATCAGTTTTGGGTCCATCTCTGCCATGTGTGAGTAAAGTCCACTGAGGCCAAGCACAGAGAGACGAGAAACGGCATGTTGACCTGGCATCACTTCTGTGTGGGTGTTTTTCATATCAGCAGAAGATCAGTTTCTGAACCCCTTCTCTGGGTGTTATCAGCTTGGTTTATTGAGTAAGAATGTGGTGGACCCCAGGGACCATGAGCACCTTTGTGGGCTGGTTCTCATCCTCTTTGACCTGCTGGCCCCACCTGTAATGGGGGGCAGTAGGCAGTGTCAGCTCGTGTGGCCCTGGAGCTTGGCTCAGTGCTGCAGGTGCCCCTTTTGATTTCTTCATACTGTGACATCTGGGGATAGACCATCCAGGGTGTATCCAGGCCTGGCCGAGAGAGAAGTGGCTCCTGCTGTGGGTGGGGTCTCTGAAGCTCTCCTGCCTGAGCAGAGACCACTCTGGAGAAGCAGGCAGATCCAGGTCCAGATGCCTTGGGTGAGGCTGGCGGATGCTAAAGACCCTGCTGACTGCCCTTTGCTGCCTAGCCAGCGTGTCACTGCATGAAGAATTTTTCCTGCCCTCTTCCAGCACATAAGATGGAAAACTCCATGTCAGTCCAGTTTGGTTTGAAGAAAGGTTTCCTCTGGGAGGGCAGGAAGGGCTTGGGTGGAGGGAGACTTCTGGCATTTTCTCTGAACACAGAACTGTGCAGTGGGCACTGGTAGCAGTTTCACCACATTACTTTACAAAGAGCCCCTCGAGAAACGTTTCTCATTTAAAACAATCAGCTTTTTATGTAGGAAAGGTTGAGCACAGACAAAACTGGGTCAAATGGCTGAGCCCTGATATTCCCCTCTCCCACTTCTAGCCACTCTGCTCCTGGCCACCAATGCCTCACCTCCACTCATCACCATCATCATCACCATCATCATCATCATCATCATCATCATCATCATCATCATCATCATCATCATTATCATCATTATTAACAACTCGTTTCCTTTCTTTTTAATTAAAACATTTTTATCCCCCCCCC
>PVHY01002279.1:0-37398 GCA_004024945.1 Uropsilus gracilis | reverse complement strand
TCTCTGCTGGAGATGCAGCGTCTGGCTCTGGTGTCTCCCTCCAGCCACCTGTGATCGGACTCCAAGGCCCCTGAGTGGGCTTTTGCATTTGTGTTCTTCCCAGAGGCTCAAGGGTTGGGGATGGCTAGGTTGTATGGTAGTTCGACTTTTAGTTTTGTAGGGTCAGTTGCTTTCCACCCATCTTTTGTTTGTTTGTTTTAAAGAAAATCTCAGCATATTATTTTACCCACAGATACTCAGCATGTATGTTGAGTGCTTGAAAGCGTCAGGGAAGCCAGAAATGCAAATATGTGCCTGTTAGCCTCGTATGCTCGAAGAGGCTTCTGTGGCGCTTCAATCTAGGGTCCTGCTGACAGCGGGGTGTACTCTACTACAAAGGTTGTTTTTGGTGATTTTATTGTGGCAATGCTGGCTGACAGCAGTGTCTTAAGATTTAGGGGTGCAGGACTACACCACCCTCACCTCAAAGGCTCCACAGTCCTTGCTGCCATCTCCTGGGTACCCCTCCTCATATGTTGCCCCCCACTCCCAGCTCTGGGAGCCTCAGTTCTGCAGTTGTATTTCTGGGGTTTGTTTGGTTTTGGATTAGTGTCTTAACTGCTCCTTTTTTGTCCCCCCAATATTCCACATTTGTCTTTTTCCTTCAGATGTGTCCCCTTATCAGCATCTTCTGCAGTGCTGTCCTCATTGTCGCGGGTGGGGGGTTCGTCTCTCACTGGTGTTGCTCTGTGCACAGGTCACATTGTCTTTGCTGGGTGCTTGTTCACAGCCCCTGTCTCCTCCCTTGTGGCCAGTTTTGTTCCATCAGCATGCATTTCCTTCTCTTCGAAATCTGCCAGGGTTCAACGATGAGGTTTTAGGAGCCAGGTATCAGGCAGAGCAGATGAGCGAGAGGACTGTGTGTCTGGAGCAGAGTGTGGCACTGGCATGCGGGATCTGGTGATTGATGTGCAGAGGGCGTCCTGTCTGGTTTTGCTGGTTTCGGCTGAGTCCTGTGCAGACGAGGTACTGCAAGGGGAGACGAGGTACTGCAAGGTGGGCTGTCGAGATCTGCTCACAGGTGCACAGAGCCAAGAGATGGCAGGTAATCCGTGTGGTCAGTGTTAGGGGAGCGTGCTTCTGGGCAGACTTCTCTCCATCTCAGCACAGAATATTCACCAGGAGTTGGAAGGAGGAGAATAGAGGATGTAAGAAAATGGGATCTTTCTACTTTGTTATCTTCTGTAGCAACTTGAAGTTAGGGGCCTGTGGTTTAATCCTTGCACAAAAATTCTGTTGCCTAAAAGTAATTTGGTTTCCGGATATTATGTGAATACAGGATACCAGTACAATTTATAGATGAAACTAGAGTCTGATTTATTTTTAAAGATAAGACTCTATTAAAAGACATTTTCCTGGTTGGGATGAGAGGGTCACTGACTGTCCTCCGATTCTCATAGACTGTCACCCCTGGGAGCCATCGTGGCTCCTTCCTGGGGACCCCTTACTTGTGCTGAGGCCAGACCTCTCAAGATACAGCAGTAAGTGAGGTGTTGTAGGCAAACATTCGTGAGCATTAGACCCTCCTTTCCCAAAATGCAGTGCTAAGAGCAGAATCCCAAATGGCTAGGGGTTCTTAGTTGCCTGTGGTGGGGGCAGTACTTGTAAAAAAACATCTCAGCCTTTCTCCCATTACTTTTTGGTAAGGAAAACAATTTTTGATCATGAAGTCAAACATCATGGGGATTCAGCCCAGACTTTTTAAAAGCAAAGAGAAAGAATAATAAAAATAATATTAAGGGTGCCAGAAACGTAGTGACCGGTGAGTGAATGAAATGGATGGACTTGAATAAATTCAATTTATCCCCCCTCACCCCCGAAAAAAAGAGTAATCTGGTTTTTACCAAAGAAAGCGAGCTTCCTTCCTGCTGTTCTGTAAGGAGGAATCAGAGGAGGCCTCTTCCATACTCCTTTCATCCCCAACCCTCCGCCCACCCTGTCCCTGTGTGAATCCTAAGGAAAGTGATAGGCACTTCCCAGAGCTGTGTGCACGTGGGACCATGCACAGGATGTGCCACTGCCCCAGCACTTCCTTTCTCACACCCAGGCCAGGCCACACAGCTCCATGAGGTGTGTTTGGGAGCTGTGATGATGTGGAATGCTGGAGAAGTTCCAGAGATGAGGGCTGCTAGGGGAGCAGGTGACCGACAGTTGGTGTTGCTGTGATTTCAGGACTTACCTGTAGAGTAAAAACAAGAAGGCAAGTACACCTGCCAGCTTGGGACCTCAGGTACAATGAAAGACTTTTGTCTTTCATTTTCCTAAGATTGTGCAGGTAGTTCAACTTGGGGACTAAGTTATATTCGGTAGATTTTCATGAAAGAGCTCTGCTTCCTACTCATCGTATTTGAAGATTTTTTTTTTAGTTCAGCCAGGTGGTATTTTCTGTGTGAAGAGGAAGCTGTCTTTGCTTTGTTTCTTTCAACTTTGAGGATTTTTTTGTTGTTGATGTGTTTGGGGGGTGGTGGGAGCATGGGTTGCTCAAAATCCTTAACCAAGAATCATAGATGAAAACTTACATGAGAGCTGTTTCGGAAGCTGGTAGACCGAGTGGCAGTTTGGTCTTAGAGAGACTGCGTTCTTGCATGTCTCTGCAGCTTGTTTTATGAAAGGCTTTTAGGCGTTATGTTTACACAGCAAATATCCTAACAGATTGTTCTTGGGGTCATGCTTATAACATCCTTTGCCATGCAGGTAGTTCCAGTGCTGTATCTGCCAAGAACTTTCATGGGATGAACATGCCACCTGTGCCCCAGACACATTGTAGATAGGGAAGGAGGAGCGTGGGTGTGGATATTCTAAAGTCAGAGTCCAGAGAATCCCCGTGAGGCGGTCTACGGTCTACTCATCACAGTATCAGCCTCTCCTATGTCCCCCTCAGGTCAGACTCTTCAAGGCTCCTGAATTCCTGGAATTCCCAGCATGTTGAGTCTGCCTGAGGCCACATGCTCCTAGGTCCTCATGCTCCCTGGGCCTTGGAACCCATCTCCTCAGGGTCTGGTCCTTCTCTCATCCTGAAGACAGATACTCATTCCACATCCAGCCAAGCTTGAGCTCCACTGCAAGCCTCCAGAGTGTCGACTACCCCAAAGCTGCCCAGGATGCATAGGCCTGGGGGCTCCTGTGGTGTGAGGAGAAGCCAGGCTGTCCTGGTCATGCTGCTGCCAGGCCAGAGATGAGATGGTTGTGGGACCAGCTTTAGGTAAAACCACTCTGGGCCTCTGCCTCAAGGGCCTTATTGGGGGTGCTGGGTCAGGGTGGGCTCCTTTCTGCTCCAGGCTCAGTATCTGGGGTCCACAGGCCACTGTGGGGGGTGAGGTTCAGTGTGGCTATGATCTTGCCACAGCTCCGTGGCAAACTGTCCCCCCTTTGCTGCACTTGTTTTTTTTTTTTTTAATTTTATTTTAATACATATTTTTTATTGAGTAAGTTTTGTTTGCATTTGCCTTTTGGGTGTTCCTCCCCCCCCTCCCCTGTCCTCACCCCTCTGCACTTCTTGTTTTAGAAGATTGCCCTGGCAGAGGGCAGCAGGCCTTAGACCCTTCTCTCACAGCTGTGCTGCCATCCCTTGAGCGAGCCCAGCTTCCTGGAAAGGGGGCTGGAGGGAGGGGCACCTCCTGCAAGCTCCATGGGACATGTGCTATCACCAGCAGAAGGTGTAGACTCTTTGCTGGCAAGCTCCATGGGACATGTGCTATCACCAGCAGAAGGTGTAGACTCTTTGCTGGTAGGAGGTAAACTGAAGCTGAGAGAGGCCACCCCCCAGCCTCTCATTAAATCCCTTTCTTGTACAAAGGCTTCATCCTGAGGAGGAAATTTGCATCTCAGGACCTGCTCCTGAGGAGTTCCAGCTCCTTCTGGCAAGTCAAGTCTTTTATCTACACTTTTGAATTGCTCTAAAGAGACAGCCTGGGAGCTTGGAAGATCAGAGGGTTTGTGGTGCTCTTCCTGCCTCTTCCTTCCCTTTTGCTTCTGGTTCTAAATAGCTCTGATTGCGAGCAGGTTGGCTTTTAACCTGCTTACCTATCACTGCTCGTTCTTCTCAGATGGGCCTTAGATTCTGCCAGTGAGCAGATTATATTTTGATATTAAAGTAAATTACTGTTAGTCTTGGGAAAAAAAAGCAAGAGTTGGCATTTTTCATTTATCATCTTTATTAACAAAGACCATCACTTTATAGCCCGTGAATGGGTGTTATTTACTGGGCATCTTCCTGAAGGGTGGACTCAGCTCTGTGTGTGCAGGTGAGGTATAAAAGTGCACTGAGTTTTTAAAAGAACACTTGCAGTTAAAGCTGTATAGGAACTAAGATGACCGTCTCCTAATTTCATCTCTCAACAAGCAAGCATCGTCAGGAAAACCTGAAGTGTCATAACATGTAGCTTTTTGGTGAGATGAGATGCTGGCATTTAGTTGTAGGTTTGGTTGTCTTGATGTGACTGGTAGGACAAGCTGAGAAAAGTGGGGAGGGGACGATGTTGCCCAAAACTGGGCTGTGTGACTGAGGTGGGAAGCGGGGGCGATGGACAGTGTGGTAGGTTCAGGCTGCTGGTCCATGTATGCAGCTGATGCCCTGATGGGTCAGGGTGGTCTCTGGTTCTCCCAGCTTAATTGTGATATATAGTTCATTCAGACTGTGAAGGGGTGAAAGTGAGGGGCAGAGCTTCTCTGACCCTGCAGGTGTCCAGCTTGGGGTCTGTCTGCAGTGAGCACCTGTGGGTGCTCACCCATGTATTCTGGGTGGACAATGGAGCTGGTCATCGAGGTTAGAGCTGTGTGTTAAGGATGGAGAAACAGGACTTAGCTTTGGAGGAGCAGGTTTGTGTATGAAAGTGAGCAGGGGTGGCTTGGGGTGGCTGCTGAGGGGAAGGCTCTCTCAAGCCCGTTAAAGGGGACATGTGGCCCCTGCCCAGTGGGAGGTGCAGCAAGGACCTGTTTCATGCCTATATAGAACATTGAAGCTTGCTTTGTTTCTCAATTTTCCACTACAAACATGATGGTCATGAAACATTTGATTATCAAAATGCTGAGATACACAGAGCAGCAGAAGGTCAGTGACACTGATGACCAATCCCTGTCACGCACCCCACTGTGGACCATACCAGATTCAGATCTGGGGTCTGGGCTTCAATGATGTGTGTGTGCTGATGGTATTGTTGCCTTTCCACCCTTTGGAAGTTACTGGCTTCTGATGACGACTCTCCCAGCTCTCCCAGTCCCACTGTTGGAAAGGGGGATGGGGGGTGGGGGGAGTCGTCGGCCAGCACCATATCATCAGGTCCTGTTCTAGGTGGGACCTCCCTGTCTGTCGTTCACAGCGACTTTTTTTCAGACACCACCTTCACTGAGATTCACACGTGCCTCTTCGCTTTTATTTATTTATTTTTTAGGCTAGGTCTCGCTATTTTTACCCATGGAACTGCAGGCTCACGTTGCCCGGGGTACCATGGACTCAGGCAATCAACAGCCTCGGCTTCCCAGGTAGCTGGGATTTGCAGGTGTGTATCACCATGCCCAGCTAGTTTTTTGTAACTAGGTCTCGCTATGTTGCCCCTAACGGGACTTGACCCAAGATCCCTGGTCCCTGCTGTGGCATCCTAGGCTGCCACTTACAGGCTTGCGCCACCATGCCCGGCCTGCTTTAATTTTTTACTTACTTTTTGTGGTGCTTTGTTTCTGTCACTTCCAAATTTTTCCACTCCCAGCCCTCCTGTTCATCCCTGTTTCCGCCTACTGACTTTTACGGGAACTGGACCTGTTTTCTTACAGCTCTTTTGTTGACACTTTCCTTGCATGGCAAGTTTGGAAGGCTTTGGAGGTTCACACCCTCTCCACTGGTAGGCTTACTGGGAGCAGTATCCTCAGCACCTGCTCCTGAGCAACCCTGTGCTCGGAGCTCGCCTCCATCTGCAGAAGTCCAGTAAGGCAGCTGGAAACCCCTAGAACAGGCTACAAATGATTGAACAGGAGAGTCCTGGGAGTGAGCATGAACTCCCTGCTTGTCTGGGGGTGAAGTGATGCCTCCCTCTTGCTGATGGGAGGGTTTCATTTATTTCTGGTTGTGAAGAACTTTACTGTTTCCTTCGCTCAAGGAGGCTGTCTGGGGAGTGAGTGGCAGGCAGGACCCATGAGCTCCTCTTTCTTTGGGGGTTGGCATCCCTGGAACTTGAAGAGACCCAGCAGGGTACCTGCTCCTATCAGGTACCCATCAGGTTTGAGGTGCCCATCGGGGTGGGGCTCATGGTGGTATTCCACCAGGCTTGGGTACCCAGGGGGCTCTTCCTTGGAGATAGGTCCCGCCACCTTCTCCCCCGCACCTCTCAGGCCAGCAGGAAACTGCATCCTCTGTCCAGGAACAGGGTTTCAAAATGTGTCTCTTACCACCCAGCACCTCACAGGAATGTTCTAAGCTTCTGAGAGACACCTGCCTGTCTGAGCCTGGGGGAGCCAGGACAGTGGGGGAGAAGGATGGGGGTTTTGGAAGGTGATGGGTCTGTGTTGGGGAGTAAGTGCTGCTTTGCACCCTGACAGGCCCCAGCAGGCTGGGGGTTCTCACAGGCAGTGGTTTCCAAATACTTAAATTATCTTACTGTCAGGAATCCCAATGGGCAGTTTGTCATGTTTGTGCAAGTGGCAGGGGACTCAGAGGCGATGCTGTGGGTGAGTGAGCTAAGACTGGCTGCACCTTCCTGCTGTGGGGGGTTAAGGGGATGGGGCATTCCAGTGAGCAGAAGGTGGTCCTATTGGCTCAATGGAGAGCTGGGCAGAGAGGCTGTAGGACACTGGGTTTTTTGGACACATGGTTGACCAGACTCCTGCCCAGAGCTTTACTGCCCCAGAGTGGAAGGGGGGGGGGTGTCTTCCTCTCCCAATCCCCAGGATATTTATTTACATAAGCAACTTGTAAAAGTGTTTCACATTATTGAATTATCTGCTATGAATCCAGTGTTTAAGTCACATTGTAGCACATGCATTTTGTTGAAGTAGCTGCGTTTCATCCTTTCTTCTGGCTCCTTAACCTTTGTGGTATGAACATATCATGTCTTTTTGATCCATTTAGGGCCCTCCGTTTCCCCACTCCCTAGAGAGGCAGTGAGCCTCATATAGGCGCCTGGGTTCTGTGGTTTCAGGTTCTGGGATCGATGCCCAAGAGGGGGTGGCCGGGTTACACAGTATTTCCATTTTTCATTTTTCTGAGGCAAATCCAGTTCACTTTCCATAGTGGCCATAGGCCCCCCCACCAAGTCCCCAGCATGAATAGGCTCCTTTTCCCACATCCTCTCCAACGATTGTCCTTGGGGGTTTTTTTGACATGAACTGTCCTCGCAGTGAGAGGTGGTATCTCATGGTGGTTTAACCTGCATCTTTATTGTTAGAAGGGACAATGAATTTGTCTTCACATCTGTTGGTTGGCCTATTTTGTAGTTTCATTGTCATGTTTCCCATGGCAGTGATGCCATCACCATCATTTGAGGGACATTAGGGTACCAGTAAATCTTGTAAAAATCCTAAGCTAAATTATCTTTACTTGGTTTCAAGGCTTCTGCATTGGGCATCTCATAAAAGAATGAAATGATGGTACCACATCTAATTCAAACATTTGGTGAAGAAAGAACAGTTGTGATAAGTGCCTTAGAGAATTCATATGTTTAAAATTCTTTTTAAAAAGTAAAGACCTGCTGGTATGTGAAGTATGTATCCTTTTCATGTTGGATTTATTATGTGTTAATAAATAAGAAAATTAAGTGAGTGATAAAAACATAAAAATAAGAGCAAATAATGAAAGTGAAGAACTCACGTTGCCAAGTGAGAAGGAAGGAGAATGTCCAGTCCAGGATGAGTGAGCCCCTAATTTGTGGAGCCCCACTTTTTCCATCTGTAAAACAGGGATTGTAGACTCTATGCCAGGGGATTGCTAATGATGTTGACAGGGAATTTGGATCAGCGTTAAAGTGACGAGTGTTGAGACTCTGTTCCTGTTCCTCTGTTCTAGCCGACGGGTCACAGAGGGAAATGACCTGGGTTGTGTGACCTAGGTTGTGTGGATGCTGGTCACCCCTCAGCTTTGCCGCTTGCTCTGGGTGACTTTCGTGGGTCTCACTGGAGGTCTGCTTTTGAGCTATCAAGTAGACTTTATCATCTCACCCCAGAAAGAGAAGGGGAGTGCACGAACTCCTCCCAGACATGTGGGGCAGTGGGGTTTGCAGGTTGTGGAATGCACGTGTCATTGTCCACAGCTTCCCTTGCTGCCAGTGACCTTGCAAGTGACCTTGCTCCATTTTCCCCTTGCAGTGATCCTGCTGGGTGCTGTCCCGGGCATGGACGCTGACTTCGGCTGCTGGAGGAGCACGGGTGGTTGTGTCATCGCCCAGTCACGACACTACTGAGGCCAGTTTGGGGACCAGGGCACCCGGAGAGGGGGGTGGTGTCCCAGAGCCGTGGCACCATGCCTTTTGGCCTGAAGCTGCGCCGGACACGGCGCTACAACGTCCTGAGCAAGAACTGCTTCGTCACACGCATCCGCCTGCTGGACAGCAACGTCATCGAGTGCACGCTGTCAGTGGAGAGCACAGGGCAGGAGTGCCTGGAGGCGGTCGCCCAGCGACTGGAGCTGCGGGAGGTGAGTGTGTCTGCAACACTGCAGGGGATGCACAGCAGCCACCTGTCTCCCACTCTTTTTCAGCTCCCGCTTTGTGTTCCAGGAATCCTCTTTGCATGACCTTGTTTCTCTGATCTCCAGATCAGCAGACCCCCTCCCCGCCAGTTCTTCCCTGATGAGAATGGCAGGGCCCCCTTTTGGTTTCAAGGGGCCACATGGTTTGGGGTGGGGATGGAAATGAATCTCTGTCCAATCTTTTTCTCTTTAAATTAGTGAGTGGGAGGCTGTTGTTTGGCATCTGGATCGCCTAGCAAGGAGTGGATTCCCATGGATGGGATGCTTGCAGCTGCTTTTGTTTCTTGTTTGTTTATGTCTATATTTTCCTTCTAGGAGAGGAACAAGAGCTTGAAATAGCATTTCAAGTGAGCAGAGCAGTCAGGCTGTTGGGCAAGGGGGCTTGTGAAAGGGTGTTTGGTTGCTCTGTAGATTTCTCATCAACCTTGTTGTCTTTTTTTTCCCCTGTGAGCAAACAGTGTGCAGCCGAAGTCAACCAGGGCCCCTTCTTGGGAAGAGACCCCTTGTGCTGTGTGCACAAGACAGCTCTGCATCCTCTAGTCTCAGACATGCAGGGAATGAGACTTTCTAAAAAACCCACATGCAGCATGTGTGTTCTCAGAGCCCATGTTGTCTGAGCTGGTGGGCCTGGGGGACAGGGACACGCGTGGATGCCAGGCCCTGCTGCAGTATGGCCATCTCCTCCCCTGGACAGGTGTGAATCACTGAGGCTCAGGGCAGCACTCCTGGAGACCAGGTTCCCACCCTTCATAGTCTGCCTGTTCCACTTTGAGATACTTGTAATTTTGGGATCTACAGTGCTATGTTGAGCCAGAATAGCTAAGATTACAGCTCCTTGGCTGTCATTTACGATTGAGATCATGCTGTCCAATATGGTCACTGACCAGGATACTGAGTGCCTGTGGTGCAGCTCCTGGGAACTGAGATCTCCTGGGACATGGTGTGGGCGCAGCATATTGCAGTGCTAGTCAGATTGTGAGAACTTCCTGGAAAAAGAATTAAATAAAATATCTCCTTAGTCACTTGTATGTGGTTACATGTTGAAAGCATGAAAGCACAGTGTTTTCAATATATCCTTTTAAATACAATGCTTTCAAATTAATATGAATTTTCCATGTTTGCTAAGTCTAACTGCAAGGGCCATGCTATCAGTGATAATGTACATGAAGAGTTTCAATAAAATAGAAAGCATGCTGGAGTTATTTTGATCCTCTCAGTCATCAAAAGAATTAATAGAGCAGAGGGCACTAATTTGACATAGCTACCTGGTGACTGTCCTTGGCTGAGCTCTTCAAGAGTGTGCTGCTGTTTCTGGAACACAGGTATTCCCAAGAATGGGACTTGGGTGACTGAGTCCAAGGCTAGAACTCATACCCTGGTGTTTGAAGTTGCTGGAAAATCAAGTCCATGACCATTTCATAGGGCAGATGGCTAGCTCCTAACTTATGGTTTCTTTTGCAAGTTTATGTGTCCATCTTTACTCAAAGCTGATTTTTCCACAATTGCTATTAGCGGTAGAAATGTCCTGCTTTTGCTGTTTTTGTAATGGTTCAAGTTCATGACACACACAGTCTTGACATTCATTTCCCATCACCAAAGAAAAGCTGACTCACATGAAGACATTCTCTATGTTTGGTTTTATGCTAATCTCTTTGGGATTGGTAAATTAAGTGTGTTTATGGGAGAATGAAAGAGAATACCTTTCCTTGGTCTGTAGGGTAGTAGTGGAGTTTGCTGTGTTTTTTAGCCTGTATTTGTAGAGGATTAAAATTATCAACACTGAGGGCTGGACATGGTGGCACATGCCTGTAGGTGGCAGCCTAGGAAGCCATGGCTGAGGCCAGGGATCGCGGTTCAAGTCCCGCCGGGGGCATGTAGCGAGACCTAGTTCCAAAAAAACTAGCTGGGTGTGGTGGCACATGCCTGTAATCCCAGCTACCTGGGAAACTGAGGCTGGGGATTGCTTGAGTCTGTGGTACCCTGGGCAACGTGAGCCTGCGGTTCCATGGGCAAAAATAGCAGGACCTAGTCTAAAAAAAAAAAACAACAACACTGATTACCAAATAATTGAAGGGAGGATGCGGGGAGACTGGTCTTGGGAAGCTGATTTACCTCTTGTCTCTTTTTGGAAGGTGGACTACGAGATCTTGTCTGCATAGTGTCAGAGGTGGGCACTGGCCCAGGGTCTGCAGTTCAGGTGCAGATTATGGGGTTAGTATCCTCCGAGTCTTCTTCTTTTTGTCTATTTGGAGGGAGCTGTGTAGCTTCAGAACAGTGATCATCTTGCCTATGTGATCTCCTCATGTGTCAGCATTACTCTGCAGTTGCGTTTCCTGAACTTTTATGAAGATATTGTTCAGGAAATGAAAAAGGCACACCTGTTATTACAGGAACTCTTTCAGCTTGGGCTGGTGTCTACATTAGTGAGCTGATGTGCAGGGTCTGCCTTCCCAGGCCCTTGCGTGTGGTGGTGGCATTGCTGGTGCAGGGCTTGCTTGGGTCATCTCGTCGTGTTCCCCATCTTAGTGGAGGTTTCATGCCTCTGCAGCTGGGCTCCTCCTTTGACAGCCCAGCCGCACTGCTTCTTAATTAATGACTGAAGTGCTGGGTGAGACAGGCAGTCTGTTATAGCCTCATGCGGGATGCTACAGGGATTCACTTTTGAATGCATAACCTGAGATAAGATCATGGATTTAATTCCTGATAATCCCTGACTGTGCCTGATGCTAACAAATAGCAGGAGAGCTGCACTGTCCACTGTAGTGAAACTGGAAAGCAGAGCCAGAAACTCCCTTCACTTCTCGACAGCAAATGTTGGGGTGGGTAGGCTGTAGGCTCACACTCAGCTACAACAAAATGAGCCATGGAATCCTGGATGCCCCACACTGTCTTAAATGCCTGTATCCCCCAGAGCCTTTTGTCATACACAGGAGAGGTCTGACTTGGACACTAAAGAATTCACACCCAGCCTGCCCCTCAAAAATGTGCACGCTTTTCTGTGCTGTATATGCCGATCCGTCTTCAATTAAAAGGCAAACCTGCACACTGAAGTGGCCAGGTGGCTATTGCAGGAAATGCTTGCTCCACACGTGTCTACACTCTGGCTATGGGTTTGGCCATGGTTTGGGGCAGCTGTGCTGCCCCCGGGAACCCACACATACGTCTTCCGTTCTCATGGCCATGTGAGTCTTTGCCTGGCTCAGGATGGCAGAGTATGTCCTCAGGAGGACTAGCAGGATGGGCAGGTCCCAAGAATGAGCTGACCTGGTTTTCATCTGCAGCATCAGAGATGAGCCAGTTGAGGTGGACATTGACTCAGGCAGCACGGGGCCTTTGGCAGGAGAAGTGGTGGCTTCTGTTGGCGACTGTTACCCTGTCCTCAGCCATATCATCGGCAGTACGTTATGTGGGGCTCAGCTTGCAGAATTCAACTGGAGTTTTAATTGCAAGTCAAGGCCTGGTGGGGGCTCCCCAGGTCTGGTGGGAAAGGGTCCTTGGGCTAACACATGGGAACTCCGCTATGCATGATTCTGTCTTCTCCAGGGTGCCACATAGACAGGGTGGGAAAAACTTAGGGTACAGTGCCAGCTTGTGTAGAGCAGGATAAGAACCTGGAACAGGGCCTTACTCCCCTGCTGGTTCCTCAGATTGGGGTGTAACTGGAGAGAGGACGAGGACTGAGAAGGGTACTGTGATCAGAGCATCACACAATGGTGGGATGGGGCCAGGTGAATAGACTTTTCCCCTGCCAAGTGGCTGAATCAACTCTCTTCTGAAGTAGGGTGATCTGGCTGTGCATGGGGAGAGACTGTGTGTTCTAGCTTACCCACCACCTCTCCCAATTCTGTCCTGCCTGGAAGCACCACGTCTCTAGAAGCCATGTAATTATTTGTTAGGTAATTGAATAGTGAGTTGCTCTCGAAGACCCTCTATCCTCTGGAAATGCTGTATTGCCACAACTAGAAAATCTATATGAATTAGGTTTTTCCCTTGGGAAAAACTAAGGTTTTATTAATAAATAAATAAAACTAAGGTTTTATTCCTTAGCACTCTGTTGTGTGGATTATAGCTCAAGTCTCCAGCCTCATCACAGTGTCCCCATGCCAGCTCCATCTTTTCTTCCTCTTTAAGGTGTTCACCTGTGTGTGTGTTTGTGCATGCATATGCATGTGTGTGTGTGTGTGTGTGTGTGTGTGTGTGTACATGCTCTATGGAATGTTTCCATCTGGGTGTTTTTTTCTGGGGGGAAGACCCATCTGGTGTAAAGGTGGGGTGAATGCAAAGTTAATATACTAACCTTTAAAGGTGAAAGTAACATCAGTAAAAGTGGATATTTTTTCCAGATTGGATGATAGAATGTCCAGTTAGAGTGATCTGCTCACTTGAGTAAATGTCAAGTGAAGTTTGAGTCAAGTATCAAGACTGATTTTAGTGAAGACAGTGAATCGTGCCTTGTGCTCGTGATGCTCACTGGCCCCCATGCCCCTGCAATGAAAGGCTCCTTTCCAGCCAAAGTAGAGGTTCCACGGCACATCCCTACATGTCCTGTGCCCTCACTACTTACGCCCAGCCTGCAGACTGTGAGACTCATCTCCCCCCTCAGTGCTGCACTACTTGGGAGACTTGGGGTTTACAGGGAGTGCTTAGGCCCCTTTCAGGGTCTTTGTTAAAGTAAGTACCCAAATGACCTCATTTTAGGTGAGTCTACATCTTGCCTCCCTGAGGACAGCATGTGAGCTGTGCTCCTATGTGCCGGGTGCTTCTGTAATGAATTGCTAGAAAAATGTCAGGGGAATCACTGCTCTGGGGTTACTTTTCTGTTACCATTTAAATTTTTATATTATGTCTAGGTCTTGCAGTTTCTACTTCTGCCAGCTTTTCCTCTTTTATTTCTAATTGTATGGTTCTAGTTTTAATTTCATGACTCAATAGTGCTGATGGAAAATTGTTGAAACTGGCCTGCTTTCGCTTACTTGGAGATGGTGAGGAGTATAGTGGTGGTGTTGGTGATGATGAAAATGATGGTGGTGGTGATGTGAATGATGGCAGTAATGAAGATGGTGGTGGTGAAGATGAAGATGGTGGTGTTGGTAGTGATGATGAGGATGATAGTGGGGATGGTGGTGATGAGGATGATGGTGATGGTGATGATAAAGAGCACTGATCATGGTGGTGATGAGAATGATGGCGTTGATGAGAATGATGGTGATGAAAAGGATGATGGCAATGATGAGAATGATAGTGATGATGAGGATGATAGTGATGAAGAGGATGAAAGTGATAAAGAAGATGTTGATTGTGATGAGGATGATAGTGGTGATGATGAGGATGATGGTAGTGAGGATGGAGATGATGAGAATAATGATTGTAGCGATGATGGTGGAGGTAATGAGGATGATGGTGATAATGGTCATGATGAGCATAGTGGTGATGGTGATGAGGAGGACCATGATGTGATGATAGTGGTAATGATGAGGGCAGTGGTGATGATAAAAATGATGATAGTGCTGATGATGGTGATGAGGATGATGGTGGTGATAATGATGATGGTGATGGGAGAAGGATGAAACAGTGGGCACAAAAATTGGGTGATGGACTGCCATCATAGGCTGCCTTCTCTTGTGTCACATTTCATTCTTCTACATCATCAGTTATAATGAAATCATGGATGTACTCCTTGACACTAGAAAGTCAGCAGCAGGGTTAGCAGTAACTCAGTAAGTTTGTATGAACGACAAACTTGGCATGGCTCTGTTTGCATTTTGTGCTTGAGAAATGCATAGAAATGGAAATAGAAATGCATTTCTGGTGCGAACTTGCCCTTTAGACCATCATGTAGGAAAGCTAATTGTTCCCACCTGCAAGTGCAGCCATTAAACAATATCCTTTGGAGTGTCTGGGTCTGTGATTTGATGTAGGCAAGAGCATGTCTGGTCTTCTTGTCAAGTCATAGTGAAAACTTACTGGGGATTTTGTTAGGTAGTAGCAGGAACTGATGGATTGTACTACTGAGGGACCGGCCAGCTGGGTGGGGACACTGATACAGATCGAATGCCTTTGGAGGTGAAGCATCATAATGAAAACATGCTTTTGAAGGCAGATTTCCAGGTGTGCTGTAAGCCATTCTAAACTGTAATTGAAATGTGAAAGAATGCTTCAAAAGCAGTGGTCTATGTTTTGGTGATTGTTGTGCTAATCCTGAAATCCTATCATGAATTAATATAAAGACAGGATTGAAGGCATAAAAGTACCTGTTTTAATCATTTAGCATGTTCAAAACTAAACTGGTGAGGTTTCGAGTCCAGTGGTGAAAATCTCGCTTTCATCTATCGAGTCCCTCTATCATCTGCCAAGAACAGCCAGCCACTGGGGGCTCCCGTGGCGGCCGTGCCAAGGGCCCTTCTTTTCTCCCACCTGGTACAGGGGAGAGTCACAGCGATTCATGTATAAAACAATGGCAGGGACTGATGTGGTTTCAAGCATTTTGCTGAAGCTGAAAGCGAGGAAATCCACCTTCTGCTGGAGTCTGGTTCCCGTGGACACTGCCCCAGGCTCACTCATCTGTGGGGGGCTCTGTCTGGGGTGCAGTCATTGGTGGCTTTGAAGTGAGCTACATACCACGAGTGAGGTCTTTGGAAGACGAGGGGAAGCTTCTTGGTCTGAAGGGAGTCAACTCTGCCCACTCTGAGGGAGCAGCACATCTCTGTGGACAAAGGAGCCATATAGATGCGCCTCTATGCGTGGGACCATGTTTCACATTGGTCCTGTGGTTATCAGTGAAAAGCTGGCCCTGTGTGGGCTGGGTGCCTGGGCGGGTAGGCACTGGGGCCTGGCCAGTGTGGTCTTGAGTTACCTTGGGAACATGAGCTAATGCTGTGGCACCTTTTTTTCCAGACTCACTACTTTGGCCTTTGGTTTCTCAGCAAGAGCCAGCAGGCACGATGGGTGGAGCTGGAGAAACCGCTGAAGAAACATCTGGACAAATTCGCTAATGAGCCTCTGCTTTTCTTTGGCGTCATGTTCTACGTCCCCAATGTGTCCTGGCTTCAGCAGGAGGCCACCAGGTAGGTGCCTAGTTCCTCGAAGGTGTGAATAGCCATGATACTTTAGAGGAAGTGGAAGAGCTGGTCTTGGGGTGTGAGTGTGTGTTTGTATGTTAGTGGGAATTATTTGCCAGTTGCCTTGCATCTTTAGAATTTCTGACCGTCTCCCCATGACTCGCCCCAGGGGTTTTGTGATGCTAGAAAGGTAGTAGCGACCCCAGTCAGGTAGAGTCATGTCTGGCAGCATGGAAGACGAATTCTCTGGAATGTAATAAAACCAGGCACCTGTGACTGTTCATTCCCGCTCAAAATGCCCCTAAACAAAATGAGCCATTAGACTTGGATTGAAGCCTTGACAAAGTAACCAGAGGTGGCAGGAGAGCTGAGGACAGTGATTGGAGGGCTAGGGTTCAAGTTACCTGAGCATAAATGAGAGTGGGAGGCCACCAAGGGGAGGATCCTGGGGTGGAGCCACTCCCTGCTCACTGGCAACTTCACCCTGGAAAGTCACTTGAAATCTTGAAGCCACACGGCCCCTCCCTGTGGATTTAGTTAGGGGTTCGTGTAAGCCCTGATGGCTTGTGACTGTGTGGGTAACAGGTGTGTGTGGTACAGCTCATGTTTCTGATGTTCATCAGATGGATGTTTTCAGCAGCAAAGGGAACTGTATAAACCTTCTGCTTGTTCCATTCATCTGGGTCCTGGCCTTCAGAGTCGAAGGAAGCTAGACTGGGAAGGAATCGCATTCAACTTAGATCTCTCACGTGCACTTTTTCAGGTTTCAAATTTCTGTAGTAAGCATGCAGTGGGCACTTCTATATATGACTTACAATGATAGTATCCCTCTTCTTAAATCAAAATTCCTTACTAAATTGGTAGTGTTTCTGCAAACAGGCTGTGAGGTGTAGTTTATTTGAAGTACTTAGTTCTATATGCTCACATGCTATTTTCAAGTTACTTCATTCATCTTAAGTACTTTCTCTACAAGAAGTTTGAACTCCTCAAAATGGAACAGTTTCTGTGTTTCTGCTAGGAACACTGCACCAGTGAAGGCAGACGGGCTGATGCTGGCCTTTAGACCCCTGGCTGGCTGTGTGGACCTGACACTGAGGGAGGCACGTGAAGATGTCTGTGAGACCAGACACGGTGTTACTCCAGCTGGGCTTATCCCGGGAGCCCATTGTTGAGGGAGCTCAGGGGACTCAGTGGTTGTACTAGATGAAGCAAAGGGCTGTTGACACTTAGAGAAATGACATGAATGGGCCAGTGGCTGCCTTTGGGTATCTGAAGACTTTTCTGTGGGGAGGAGATTCTCTTAGTCTTGGGGCAGGCTCAAAATTAGGGCCAATAATAAGTGAAGTTCAAGGAGTTGAAAGCTGGTTATTTGGCTCAATTCTTGGATGCTCAGTTTCATGTAAGATGTGTGGTTGGGAGCAGATGCACAGGAGGGCACTCAGGGCAGGGAATTGGAGTACATCTGGAGAGGAGGCCACCAATGGCCTGGATGGGGTCTGCTCTGCCATGGTCACCAGGCACTTGCTGGGAGTGCAGATTCTAGGGCTGCGTGGCTGCGTGGCTCTCTGTGTGGGCTGTTCAGGGCTTGACTGGCAAGACGTGTTAGTAAAAATAAGTCATTTCCATCAGGGTTCTGATGCTCATAAGGACTTGGGAATCTGTGAGTTAGGTTAGCCTCTCACTCTCTGTAGAGTTTCCTTTTCTAGGTAGCTGAACTTAGAGCTGCAGTGTTTGACTGTATGTATTTGCTTGTATAAGCTGAAACAGAAAGTGTTTGAATCTCAAAAACTGAACTATAGAGTGAGAAGCTGGGGCCTGGGGCTTATTGAGCCTGAAGCTCTGCAAGGACTTCTATCCATTTTCTTTAACTTTTTCTCTCCGTTTCTTCTCTTCCATGCAAATGAATGCGGTGGAATGAAGTGTTTTCCAGCATGATGACTGGAGGTTGACACTGTGGTCATTTGATCAGAAAAACTAACCAAGAAAATCATTTGAAATTTGAAAGACATTTGAGACTTAAACTGGAAACTAAACTGTAGATTTCAGGTATAACCTGAAGTTGGGAGCTGGGTTCACAGGAGGAGGTTGTGTGTGTGGCAGGGAGGGGGGTCAGGGAAGAGGGGCAGGAGGGTGTAGTATGTGGTGTGTATGGTATGTGTGCTATGTGTATGAGTGTGGTGGTGTGTATGTGAGTGGCACGTGTGTATGTGTGGTGTTTTGTGAGTGTAGTGTGCATGTGATGTGTGGTGTGTTTGATATATTTGTGTGTGAGTGTAATGTGGGGTGTGTATGTGTGTGTTTTCAGCATCGTAGGAATTTGTGTTACCTCAAGGGATCCTAAAACTGGAAGATGGGTATCATGGAAAGTCAGACATACAAGCTGGGAAAATAGAAAAAATAAGGGAGAACAGAGTGTCATAAGTCAGGAAAGGAACAATGACAGAGGGTGAGAGGAAAGAAAGTGGGAAATACATGGAAAGGAGCCAGTGAAACCCTGAGTGTGACTCTGGGGTGCCAAGTGTGTGGGGTCGAGGGCATGTGAAGGAAATCCCTGCCTTGGACAGATCAGCTTGTTCAAGTGCTCGAAGTTCTGGCTCTGGTGTTGGAACCCATTGGAGGGGCCATGCTCAGGGTGAGGCCCTGCTGTTGGGGGATCCAAACCATCCGGAGGAATGGGAGGACTTTGGGGTCAGAGGGAAGATGGATGCAGTGCTAATGCCACTGCAGGACCAGGGGGCACAGGGGCAGCTCTGGGGAAGCCCAGGAAGCCTGGAGGTGCTTGGCTCAGGACTGGTGACTCAGGGAGTCTCTGCTGTTACCTAGGCTATCAGGCATTCCAGGTGGAGACACACTTGGCATGCCTGAGTGCACCTGGGATTGTGGTATCTGACAACACACAGTCAGTCTTTGTGATGCCCTGTAGATTGAGACATTTGCATAGGTTAGAAATGGAACTCTGTCTTGGTGACCAGCCCATTGGCGATGTCGCCATCTGTGCTCAGAAAATAAGCATTTATCTGCAGCCAGCCAGGCCTGCCTTCTCCCAGCATGTGACTTGGCCACTGTGGTTCTGGAGTTGAGACCCTAGAGCATCAGTGGGTTCCCTCAGGAATAAGGACAGAGTTGAGAATTAATGCTGTGTTGGGGATATGTGTGTGAACCCATGTCTAATAGCACATAGGGGGAAGCAAAAGATACATGGGAAAGGTGTTATTTCATTTCTTACACCTTCGAAAACTTTCAGTTTCATAGAGTTGAGTACAAACTCTTGAGTAAGGTGGTGGATTGGTCTTATTAAAATGATCAAGTGTCAGCCGGATGTGGTGGTGCACACCTTTAATCTCAGCCTCAGGAGACCGAGGCTAGGAATGGCTTGAGTCTGCAGGTTTGAGACTACCCTGGGCAACATAGTGAGACCTAGTCTCAAAAAATAGCCAGATATGGTGGCACGTGCCTGTAATTCCAGCTACCTGGGAGGCTGAGGCTGGGAATCACTTGAGTCTGCGGGACTGGGACTACCCCGGGAAACATATCAAGACCTAGTCTCGGGGAAAAAAAATTGATCAAGTGCCTGTATTTTTTTTATTAGAAACTGGGAGTACTGTCTCTCTGACATTCATTTTGGCTCACCGGATCTCTGCCTCTCCTTATTTGAGTTTTGAAGAGCAGATCTTGACACAAGTGAGGAGAATTTGCCAGAGACATGCCTAGTTCAGGCCCAGCCTTCAGCAGGGATCGAGTGCAGAGGGAAAGGAGCAGGGCTCTCGACCCTTGTACAGAAGTGGCAGGAGCAGGAGCAGACAGATGGAGCCCTGAGATCTCAGGCATGGAAAAGCTAGTGTGCCCGCTCCAGCGGTGAGAGCCGCTAATTTGGTGTTTCCCAGGTATTACTTCACTGCCTGTGGTCGATAGGATGCCCGTCATTTCTTCCATTTCACCTTCAGTCTCCATGCTCGTTTCCCCAGCTGTTCTGTTACGGCAGGGGCTCCAATGGGCACTAGCTCCATCATGTTCTCCTCCCAACTTGAAGGAAAGATGTTTGCAATGTGCTTGAATCATTTACATAGCAACAGGCTCATTATAAACACCTGATTTTCAGAGTTTTCTGGAAACAGAAAGAAAAGATGTCTTGGGAGAGGTGGGGAAGTTCTATGTCAGAGAGAAGGTTGCTTCCTAACCGGGGCTGCTGACTGGGCTCCCCACAGTGGGTGCACCCACAGTGTTTCCCAGGTCTTTCTCCGATGGCCCTGGCCCTCTGGCACTAAGGAGAGAACTCTAGACAGAAAAAGCCATGTTTGGAGGTTGGATGCACACATCAACATTAAGGTCGATGGTGGTACACTGGGGCATCTCATATGCTCTGGGGTGTCTCGTTACCAGAATTGTCTTGGTGAACTCGCCGTATGTGGTAGGTTTGCACTGTGTAGAGGACTGCTAGTTTCCTCGCAGGTCAGGTACTTTGTCTTGACACATCTGCCGTCTGTCCACACAGGAGGGGCTGCTGCCCTTGTGGAGGTGACCCCTCTGGGAGTGGGCTGGAGCCTCTTTTCAGCCTGCCCAGGACCTCTACCCCAAGTGCAGTCTTGGCCACTGCCCAGCATCCGATGCTCCATGTCCAGGTTGCCTGTCCTGGACTCCCCCTATCTTGGGCCTGCTACCCCGGAGTTTTCTGTCATTCTCAGTCTCTGTGGCCTCCCTGTTCTTAGGGCCCCTTCTGGCCCCTCTAAAGTACTGCCATGTAAGGTAGCCTTCTAGCCTGCAAGGTGAAACTGCCTGGTAAGGTCAGCTCTTACCTGACACCCTTAAAAACCTGTATGGGGGTACTCCTGCTTAGGTGACCTCCTGTCTGGGAAGAACAGGACTTGGGGTTGCTCTGCCAGCTGAGAACAAATGCCTACATGGGAAGCTGCACCTGCAAGTCCCTGAAGAGGGTCGGTGCATTCTCCTGAGTGGTGCTGAGTGACAGGAGAATTAGGTCAGGTGGGGTGGGGCCTCACCTCCCAGTTCCATCTTGGGGCTGATGGCATCTTGAAGGCAAAGCCAAGAGAGGCTGGCATCACCAGAAGGGTGATGGGGTGTGATTTCTTTCTGAAGCAGGGTTTCCAGCTGCAGTTCCACGGGTCACAGAAGCCTATGTTCCAGCTCTCCTTCCCCGTTAGGATGCCCAGCTATCTTAGGGCTATTAAATCCACTCACTTGTTTTTCCTGTTTTATGTTCCTTACTGTTTAATTTACTCTGTGGAGGCAACGCCATCAACAGTGCTGTGAGCCATTCAGGTTTGAGGCACTCAGCTCTTCCAGGGGTGTCGTCACACACGCCCACCACCTGCCGCCCAGTCAGGCCTCTTTCAGAAGCACTAATCATGTGACTATTTCCATTTCCTTTGACACCACCATTTGTTTCGTTCCTCCAGATCTTTCATTATTTTGAGATGTCATTTCTGTGGCTATTTAAAGCTCACTTGCAGGCTGCGACTCGGGGACCCTGTCCCAGGCTGATTGGGCACAGTGGGTCCTCAAGTGACGCAGCGGTTGAGAGGTACCTATCACCCCCTCCCCAACTCCTACCCCAGGACTGAACCCCGAGCCTTGAGCCCAGAAACCACTCACAGTGGTTTCTTTCACTGAGCTCAGACATTTCAAGATGCCATGATGTTGGAATTTTAGAGATCTCCCCTTGGTGGAGAAGGTAAACTGTGGTAAGTTGAGAGCACAGGATGACTGAAGACCAGAGAGCCAGGAAAGCAGGGTGTCCAGGAAAGCAGGGTGTCCAGGACCAGGTCAAGTTCAAGGGTGGCCCCAGCCTCAGGACAGCCCCCCTTGCCTCCACGTGTTCTGTTGTTACTGTGTGCTTTGCTCTGAGTTCTGTGTGGATCTAATCTACTGCGATGGGTGTGATCTAGGAGAGAGAAAACAAAAACCTGCAGGGGAACCAAAATATAATTTTCACTATCTGCAAGTCTGAAAATAGAAGTGCAGCATTGGCAGCCATTCCTGCTCCAGACCCAGCTCGCTGGAGAACCCCACAGTATCTCCGGGGAGATGCTAGAAAGATGACCTGAGTTTCTCCAGGAAAGCTGAGAGGTGCACTTTGCATGAGTCTATCTTCAAGGAGGGCATCTTGTGTTTACTGTAAAGAGATGCTAAAGCTTGTACTGCTCTTAGTTAAATCAGGAGGACCCTGCCCTGCCAAGCTCAGTACTCAGATCTTCCAGATGCAAGGAGCTGCTTTCTGTCCTCTCCCCAGGGGGATAATATAATGCTCAAGCTGTGCAGGGGGAGGTGTTATTATTTCGGCAGAGTTCTGCCATTGGAACAGTGATGGGTAGATAAATGAAATAAATTTGACCCTTAAACGTACTCTGGGTATTTCCCCCCCTTTAGGAGAGAGAACAAACAGCAAAATAAATCAATGTTCTATAGTGATGTCACATGACATTAGTATGCACTATAGGTGCCCAGTAAATTAAAGGAAATATCAGAATTTCAAGTCAGTCAGGCGCAGCCTTCATATTTCAAAAGCCTTCAGGTAATGTTGGAGTCCTTCAGGGTATCTGGCAGTTGTTTACAAAACAAGATATCCTTGAAGCAGAGTTTACAGAACAAGTAGGGGACAATGTTGATTAACGCACCTGTCTCCCAGTTTTTAGCATGGTCCCATTTCCATAGTTCCATCAGTGTGTATCCTCTGTGGTGGCAACTTCTGAACTTCTCATAGACAAACAAAAACCATTTGCTGCTTTTGCAACATTGTGAACAGGATTTCCCAGTCAAGGACACTCTTCCTGGCACATGCCTTGGCTGTCAAAGAGATGCTCATTCATTTGTTCATTAGCTCACTTACTGATTCTTTATCAGTCCTCCATCACTGAAGACTGAGAGGAGTTCGGCATTCAACCTGTGAAGTACAGAGACCTGTAGCAGTGCGTGGGTGAGGCCTTGAGAGTATTCTCATCTTGTAGGAGCTGAGCACGCATGTGATGCCACACGCGGTATTTGCCTTCTGCTGAGGGGCTGGGAGGGGAAAATAAACACAGCCGGTCGTGTCAGAGCACGCCAGCTATGTTGTGTGAATTTTTTAAGGTCATCATTTCCTCATAAAGGATTCTTAGGATTTGTGGGCGTATCATTAACAGGGGCGGGTTTGGGAATAGGGTGTTCATTTCAAAAATGGGCCTTGGAAAGGCTTGGGGGAGGGGAGGCGCTGGAGTAGTTGCTTTGAAACCTGTTCTCCTTTGTCCTGGAACCTTAGGACTGGGCCCTGAAGTCGGGTGCAGTAGGTAAGGTGGGGAGGAGGAGTTTGTGACCGCACACCCCATGGGCCCCTATGCCTGAGCTATGGAGCATCAAGGAAGTGGGAAGCCCTGTCTCTGTTTTTTTGATGCGGATCTTGTTTGACCCAGCAGAAGACCCCCATGCCTGGCCTGAGAAACTTATAGTCAAACAAGGTGCTGTGGAGGCTGTAGTTTGACCCCACCAGCAGAAGTGATTTAATGGCAGTGATAAGATGACCATCATGTCCTCTTTGGACCCTGTGGCCAGGGCCCAGGGCCTTTCTTTGAGTAAGGACAATGGGTTTTCCCCCTAATAGAAGTTGTATGACTAGCAGGCTGAGACTTCATCTGTCAAATAAATGGAATTTTTAAAAATCAATTTTTATCAGCACACCCATCGCTGACACACCTATGTGATTTCCAGAGCACTGTCCACCCCCAGATATGGGCACATGCCTCACTCCCCACTGCCCAGCTTCTGACCCCTCTGCATTGTCCAGCCTCCTTCCTTCCCCCGTAACCACCTACCTAGGGCTTGGGGTCCCTTTTGTTCTCTGGTTGGTTGCTTGGTTTCAGGGCTTCATATTCCACATGTGTGAGAAGCCCCCAGCAATTGGCTTGTACTTCCTGACTTGTTCAATCAGCATTGTCCCGTGGCCTCAAATTCCATCTGTGTTGTTGCAAACTAGCCTTATCCCCAGAGCTGAGCTGAATCTTCTTTTCTTTGTGTTTCATAGTCTTCATATAAATACCTAAGTGTGATATTACTGGAGCACATTGCATTTCCACTTTCAGTTTTTCTGTTTTGTTTCTTTTTTTAAGGAGTTGCCATATCATTTAGCTAGGTTGCACTAGCTAGCATTCCCACCAGCAGTGAGTGAAAGCTGGGTCAGTGGCTTCCTCCCCTTCACTATGCTGAGCCATTTGTCCTTGTGCCCCCAGTTTCACCAAAGGGACGTTAGTTGACTTCAGCTGCAGTGTCAGAGAGAGGACAGCCACCTATGGGGTCAGTAGCTCTAAGCAGCACGTGAGGGGGTCCTGCTGCCCCTGGACCCCGTGGGAAAGCGAGTATATGCTTCCCAGTCAGGTTCTTCCTTCCCATCAATCAGTTCCTTCCCATCAATGCCCAGTCCATGGTGACATGTCTTCCTTCTTAGGCCCTACCCTGTCTGTAGGTGTTGAGGTTGTGGTAGCCAGCTCCTCTCTTTTCCTTATAACATGACTTGCTTCTCAGTCACCAGTCCATCTGGCCCCACTGGCTTTAGGCCAGTCAGCATGCATCCACCCAGCACTTCAGCCCCCTGTGGGGTGCACTGATGGCCGGCAGGCTGGGGGTCTCTTGAAGTTCTGCCTTGAGATGGTCTCTGAAGTCATTCCAGGGTGTTGTCACTTCTGCTACGGCTACAGGGTTCCATTTTCCAGCTCTCCTCTGTTTGTTGCCTGCACTGTCTGCCTTGTTCATCTTGCCCATAAAAGGATCCAGTCATCACGAAGATGCCGAAATGTCCCATCAGTCAAAATATTGCCCATATTGTAAGCATCCTTTTTGAGGATGTTTGAGGAACAGTTTGTCGTCTATCGAGACAGATTGAACTTAACCAGAATTACAGCTTTGTGTCTAAACACCTGATGCCACTGATGATGAGACTGTGCTTTGCCAGTGAGGCCTTGAAATAAAGGGGCATGGTTCCCAGTCCCAGGACCTCGTTATGAGAGGGGTCAGCTGGTCCCTGGAGTAGAGCGGAGGTGGCGGCCCCAGCTTGTGGGTAGGATGTTCAGAACCTCCTGGGACCGCTGCCATCTCCCGCTGCAGCCAGTGTGGAGCTGGTCAGGCTAAGTTCTGTCAAAGGGCACAGGAAGTGGTGTAGACAAAAGAACCAAAGGGACAAACAGCCCCTTCTCCAAAGGGAGTCACTTAAACAGTGAGTGGTTTAAGTGCAGCTAAGATGGGTTTCATTTCACATTTTGCGTGGAGAGAAGAGGGCCCCACATGCTCAGCTTCTGATAGCAGGACCAACTCTGGAGGCCAGCCCATCATCCACTGTTGGCCTCCTGGGATAGCCAGGCTGACCCCCCTGACTGTCTACCTAAAGTCTGACAACCTCTCCATCAACTGGAACTGAGTGCTTTCATTGAAGCTGATGGCGAGGAAGCAGTATTGGGGGCCAGCTCACCTGTTTCGGAAAAGTTAGAGGTGATATCATGCACAGCAGGAAACCATAGAGTGCCAGAAAAGATGCCGAGGTCAGCAGGTCAGATCGTTGGGGTCCACAAGCAGAGAGAGGCAGTTGAACATCATGCCAACTGCCTGTTTCTTTGGACCGGTTGATGCAATTCGAAGATAACCAGAATTTTTCTAGTCCTCAAGGGAAAAACAGCTGGAAGGAAAATGTAGCTCAAAAATAAAGTTTTGCTATCATTGGGCAGAGACTTGAAGTCAGAAGACCAAGGCCATGGACATTTCTTTCTTGGTCAGCTTCTGCAAAGGCCCCAAGTTCAGCTCTTGTGTTCCTCAGTCAGGAGACCCAATGTTGCTGCTGTGAAGATGAGCTCAAAATGCTCCTCTTGTGTTCAGCACGTAGTAGTCAGTCAGTTAACGTTCACTTCTTAAATTTTAAAAGATAGAATAGAGAGAAGCAAGAAGTTGCTGAATCCCTTGTCAACTATGCAGATAGGTTATATCCATCACCAGGTGAACATTCCCCTGCCCTGGAGCATCTTGGGAAGTGTAGTTCAGCTCCACTCTAGTGCATCGTCAGTGTTCTCCAGGCTTGGAATGTAGCTGAGTGAAGCCTGTCTTCCCAGTTTCACTGGAAGCTGTAGTAACTCATAGTTCCAGGAATCAAGTAACTCAAAGGATAGCAGATTTGATAGTATTACAGATACCTTCAAATCCATCCTGTTCCTTCAGCACTTCACAGTGCTGGAGTTGCAAGCAATAATTTCACAAAACATTATTGCTATGCCAGGCATATGTTTCCCAAGGGAATTCCTGGCCTTCCCTCCTCCAGCCTGGCAGCCCAGGCTGGTCAGGCAGACAGCCTGAGGTGGCCAGGCTGGTGGCAGGAACAGGATCAGGTGGGCTGGCCTGGAAGCTTCAAAGATGGCCTAGAGACTGCTCAAACCCTAGAGCCAGGTAGACTGTGCCTAAAGGTGGGGGGGAGGGGGTGCCTGCCGACCTGATGCTAATCTTGCCCTACTTGAAGAGAGTGCAGTCTGCAGAAGATAACAGATTCCAGTGGAAGAGATTACTGAAGGAGAGAATGAACTCCTAGTGAGTGATAACTGAAAAAACAAAACAAAACAGGTAAACCTAGAAATGGGGGTGCTGCTTACCATTATCCTTTAAGGATATGCACCCCTTACCCCGTGTGCCTCAAAACTGCCTGTGGCATTCCCTAAAACTGCAGTTTCTGCCCCCCCCCCCACTCCTGACTTCCTGCATCAAAACCCTCCCTTAGTGTCACAGATGATTCTTAAGACTCAGTTTAGTTCAGAGGAAGGCAGGGTGGTTCCTGGGTATCCTTCTGTGTGGTTGGTGTTCCATGTTGGTTCACTGGTATTAGAGACTCAGGGTGAGCTCCCTGGAGCTGGGAGGGAATAGGGCACTTGCAGAGCCAGATATCTGGTGTAGCTCACAAATTGGAGGATGTGCTCTTATCTGTAGATTTCTGGGGGGGGTCCCTGACTGAGGACTTTTGTTTGAGGACTCGCCAACTGTCAAGACCCTGTAATGTGTTATTTCCCTGTAATGTGTTGATGCTGTTATTTTCAAGTGAGTGGCAGTTTCATAGCAGGGGAACAGGTGAGTGGTACCTGTGACTGGCGGTGCCCAGAGCTTTTACGAATTCAAAGTGAATACAGCTCGGCCCAGCCCTCCCCAGATGCCCTTTAGCCCCCGTGCTTGTTCCATGGGGCTCTCAGTCCTTCATCAGAATTCAAATGTTATTGCCTATGAACCTCATTCTGTAAAGTTCTTTTATAGAAAAATGAAGCAAAGGATTCAGGACACAAGGAAGAATAAGAAGTTGATGAAAAAAGAGATCTGTCACTATAGCAAAGTCCCCCTCCCCACACACACACATTCTCTCTCTCTCTCTCTCTCTCTCTCTCTCTGCCCCCTCCCTCTCCCCTCTCTCTCTCCCCTCTCTCTCCCTCCCCACCCCCCAGACCAGGGCAAACGGTTCTAGTTGAAAATAACCCAGTCACATCTCTTTAAACCAGTAGTTAAATCTACTTTTCCTTAAGTCTGTTTTCCAAGTAGCTGTCTATGCTCTTCCAGAAGGGAGGAGTCTTTATCTGAAGATGCATTTTAGCTTCTGGGGCCAGAAGTCTTGCAGCTGTCCTTGAATCCTCCCTCATATGCTCACATCCAGAACCTTTGGAGCCTGCGCTGAGCTGGGCACATCCTTCACCTCCACTTCCGCAGCCTGCCTATGTCCCTGCTCTGCCATCCGCATGGTGGCCAGGCCAGTTTTTCTCCCAGCAGCTTCCTCTGGGCCTGTGTGGCCCAATCTCTCTATTCTGCATGGGGAGGTTGTGGTCATTCACACTTGGCCTCTTGTTTGCCTTGTCTCCATGGCTTCCTTCTGGAACCATCATACATGCCTTCCTAAAAGCCTTCAATGCCTGTCTTGGGAACCAGAGCCCCTGTACCCCAATATCCCTCCAGGTGGCTGTTATTTCAGATCTCTAACCAGAGTTGCCCTTTCCAGAGAGCCCTCCCAGCTTTCCTTCATCCTGCTCATCTGATTTATCTCGGTGAACTGTGTGTGTGTCATTGCCTGTTCCCCCCACTGAATATAGGCCCTGTACCTCTAGAATATGAACTCCTGGGGGGGGGGGGGAGTGGTGGGAATACTGGGCTCCTGGAGCCAGGATAGCCATGCCCCCTTACCCCCCACAGGTGCTAGCAGAACCTTGAATAGATGCATCAGTAGCTAAACCTGCTTCGTTGTGCTTCTCTAGCTTTGTATGAGTAAATTGGGTCCAAGTTGGTTTAATTCATAGGAAATCGGTTGGGTCCTGTCCTGCCAACCTGACCTCCAGCCCATGGGCATGTCCAGGACAGGCTGCCACCTACACTGGCCCCCTTCTTGGATTTCTGTCCTTGAGTTCTTGGGTCCTAAAGAAATGTGATGTCTTCTGAAGCAGGTTTCTAATGGAGGTAAGAGGGAAAGGAGTGTGCAGCCTTTCCCTTAAAAAGGAGGAAATGAGGCATTTTCTTTGTGGGGTCACAGGTCTCTGTGTTCCCGTTCCTTGTCCTGTCCCCTTGCAGAAGGTTGCTTTTGACTCATGTACATGCTGCAGTCCTTGCTTTCTTCCTTGGCTCTCATGCTCCCTTAGTGTTGACTGTGTGCAGGGCTGTCAGAGACGGCCTTGCAGGGGCTGTTTGGAGCTGACTCCAGAGGCGGAAGGCATCTAAAATTATCTTAAAATGGCATTCAGCAAATTGAGCAGCTCACCCTTTAATCTTAGTGCCCAGAAGGAGTTTGAAAGGAAGAATTGTCCAGAGGCATTTCTAGCCTGAAAATATCAAACAAGACTTTGGCAAAAATCACAAGTTAGGAAGATGCTGGATTCCTGGCCAGTGAGATGTTTGCTAGGCTGGTATTTTATCTTTAGCAGATGTTGCCACTCCTGATATCCTCGGCTGCTTTTGAAGATTCTGGGAAAGAATTCACCTCCAGCACTAAAAATGGCCAATGCATTCATGTTGTAATGTGTTTATGACTCTCTGTAGCTTTTCCTCCTTCCAACCTTTCCTTCGATATTTAAGCACCAGTTTTATAGAAACTGCAGACCTCACTGCTTGGGCACATATAATGAAAGGGCACTGGGCTATGGCATTGGAAGTCCTGCCCAGTTACCCTGTCCCAAGCCCTCACTTCCCCCTTAAGTGATGATTCTAGAGGGTTGTCATGACTAAAATAACAGTGACTGCTCTCAGGAAAGAGCTCCATAATATATGAAACACTGTCATTGCTGATATTTGAATCTTCTGATTGCTTAGTGTCTAGAAAAATTGATTAAAATTCCAGTTGTGGAGAGTGGAAATCTCCCTAGCTTTTGGTAGCTGAGTGGTAGATGTTACTGTTTCTTTCAGAGTCCCATGGGTACAGGGTGCGATTTCTTTCAGCCAGTCCGTATTCATTAGCTTTCATTGAAAGTCACAGCCTACATGGCTGTCCTGGCATCTCACTTGAATGTTGGTGTACATTGAAGACCTACTGTGTAGGGCCGGGCATGGTGGCTCATGCCTGTAAGCTTCAGCCTATGAAGTGGCTGGGGCTAGGGGTCGCAGTTCGAGTCCCGCCTGGGGCCCGTAGTGAGACCTAGTTCCAAAAAAATAGCTGGGCGTGGTAGCGCGCCTGTAATCCCAGCTCCCTGGGAAGCTGAGGCTGGGGATTGCTTGAGTCTGTGGCACCCCGGGCAAGGAGAGCCTGCGGTTCCACAGGCAAAAATAGGGAGACCTAGTCTCAAAAAAAAAAAAAAAAAGAAAGATCTACTGTGTACTGAATGGTGGGGGAAGGGTGAAGATGAACAAGACAAGCTTTGAAAATTGCCAGGAAACAATAAGAGAGCCACATAATTAAACAAGTTGCCGGATCAATAACGTGTCAGTGTTTCAACATGCAGTGGGAACTTGGAGACTGGAGCGGAGTGATTCCAGTTTGGTGTTACGCAATGCCTGGAGTTTAGGTGATTTTGGTTTTTTGTTTGACTACTGATTCCAGTGTTGTTTTATGCCAACTGTGTGGGTGGCTAGAGTCCAAAAACACATTCTTTTTACGCACTGGGTTTCTGAGTCAGTGAGTGATTATAGTGCTTTTTGCCTGGTTACCATGTCTGGGAGTATCTGCTGGGTCTGTAAGTCATTAAGGGAAGCTGGTCCCTGCCTCCGAGTTACTGTGGACTCTGCAATGATGAAGGAGCTGGTCATTCTTTGAAATGCACGCAGTCCATGTTTGATGCTGCTCAGTGATTGCAGGTGGGGCCTGCTGGCCAGCGAGTGGGCAGGGGCAGTAGGCCATCCTAGGGAAATGCAGGGCATCCTGCCAGGATCTCAGGCTCTTCTGTATTTCTCATCTCTAGGCAGAAAGAGTACCTACTTTGCTCTTTTTGATGAACATCACATCCAGCTATGTGTGTTCTTTTGGTCAGTGTTTTTTAAATATGCTTTTCACATGGATTACTCTTCCACTGCTTGGGCATATATTTCAACTTAGAATGTGAGAAAGTAACTGAAAGGGCCTGAGGTGAGTGGCAGGCTTGAAAAAAGCCCGGTGACTATGTTGTTTAAAATTTAGATTCAATAAGTAGAAACAGCAGTCAAAGTGTAGAATTGACTTTGGTGAAGTCTCACTGGGTGTGGGGGTGGGGGACCCTCAGTTTTAATGACTGAGATGCTGGAGCAAGGGTGGTACGGAGCTGGTGATGTTCATGCTGACTGCTGCATGTCCTGTTCCGAGGATGGGGTTCACCAGAGACAACCAGCGGCCGGTGGGGTTCTGGGCCCTTTGCTGTGAAAAACACCATGTTTCTTCCTATCATGCACATTATAGGCAGAACCATGATAAACGTGCCCGGACTGGCTTGTTGCTTGGGCCAGGACAGGCTTGAAGAGGTCGTGGGTCCAGCAGATGGGCAAGAGCAGCTGGACCAACATGCTCCATTGTCAAGAGCTGATGGCCTTGTCACACTGTCCTAGTCTTATGGCAGGAAATGGATGACCTCCCTGCTCACCTTCACCAACCCCAAGGGTTATTGCCACTAACCAGAGACCTGGCGTATCTGACATGTGGATTCATAGGGGCCATGAACTTCTGCTCCTGTCGTAGCCTCTGAGGACACAGTCGATTATTTGCTTTCCATCCCTTCACCAGATACTGACTCACTGAGCCCGCCTTCAGTGTGGCCGACTCATTTCTGGGTGTTGCTTCCTTGCCAGCGGTGTCTGTCTCTTCTGGCTCCCCTTGGGAGAACTTGGGCGCCACCTCTAATTAGGGATTACGAGGCCTTGCTCCCGACCCTCGACGGGAATGATCCTCCTGCCTTGTTGCCATTGATTTTGATTTTGAGGTAGGCGTCCCTCTCCTACCTCTCTGCCTGCCATTTATCCGCCAGCTCGCAGTGCTGAGGGCACTATGCAGACTCGTGGCCACAGGGCTGGACTGGGCTGTGGGCTCAGCCAGGCTCCAGAGGGACAGAGGCCCCTCCCCAGGGTGAGCGTCCTGGCTACCCACAGATACAGGTGGCAGGTGGCAAGTGTGTGCTGTGAACTGCTGTGGGGACCCATATCCCCACATCTGGAAGGGGCTCCCTGTGCTCAGGCCGTGCGGAGTCTGAGCGATGCTGATTGCCTGAGTCGCTTCCTCCTTGGTTTGTGCCCTTTGCCTGTCACAGGGATCTGTTTCATGCTGCTGCTGGCCCTTGACTGCCAGTCATCCCCGAATTTCTTCTTTAGTGTCCGGTAGGTCAGGAAACACTTGAATCATTTTCAAGCGGATGGTCCATGCTGGAAAGGACAGCTGGTGTCAAATAGCTTTTCTTTAGAGCAGCTTATGGGCTACCACAGGTTGAGTGATCAGCACAGAGGTGGCCCCGGAGGCTGTGTCCCTGTCCGCATGGCTGACAGAAGTTCTCATGACGTCACGTCCCCAGCGTTGTACATGGGGACCTGCAACCAGCTTGAGCGTGTATATGTGGAGGGTATCCCTCCGCCTCCGCCTTCCTGCCAGACTCACAGTCATCCCTCTGCCTCCTGCTGAGGAGACTGTCTCTGCTCCTCCATCAAGGTGGTCAGTGGGTCTTTCACCTGTTAGCGGCCTCGCCAGCCCCACACTGTCTCCTCCCTCACAGCGAGTCCCCAGGTGCGTCATCCCTACAACCTGGTTCTCGCCCTTTTGTGTCATGTTGGCTGCTTGAGAGCTTCGAAGGCATGTTTTATTCCCTTTGCATAAATCTGGATGTATACAAAGGCTTCCTGCCTGAGTGTGACAGCCAGCACTGAACTGCTGGGCACCTTTCATGCCAGAGAGATGGCACCTGCAGACTTAGGCTGGGGCGGTAGCCTCCCTGCCATCTCTGTTTCACTGTCAACATTTCATCCGATCAGAAGTGTTTATCAAGGAAAGCGTATGGAGCATCTCCTTTGCTCCAGAGCTGGTGTGCTGCTCTCTGGTCTGTGGGAGTCAGGAGGGCCCAGAGGCAGTGAGGACGGGCTGGAGGCATGGTGGGGCTGGGAGAGCATGCCCCTAACCTGCCAAGGGATGGGGAGGCTTTGCCAGAGGCGATGAAGGCAGGGCAGCTGGGTGATTGTCCACATGATGGTGGTTGCACAGGGCATTCAGGCTGAGGGACGCTGAGCTGGAAAGGGGATCACAAGTAGCAGAGGTTGGGGGGATGCAAGGTTACCTGGATGCGCCTCCGCATCTATTCATAAATCAATAGACATGCGTCTATTCATAAATCAATAGACATGATACTGGGAAGTTGTCCTGAGGGGAACGCCCCAGCCTGTGTGCTTGCGGGTGTGTAAACTTCTTCCTGGGTGGAGTTGTTAGGTGATTTGTTTCGTTTAATTGAGAGAAAATTCACAAAACATTCATCAGTTTAGTCATTTTAAAATGCACAGTACAAATATACTAAACATGAATTTAGTATATTCAGAACTGTGCAGCATGACCTTTAATTTCAGAAATGAGTAGTTCCCCTGTCCTCTTCCCCTCCACCAGTCTGGGGTCTGTCTCCCTGATTTACCTGTTCTGGACATTTCCAGTTGGTGGAGCCATGCAGTGTGTGGCCTTCAGGCCTCTCTGCTTACTTAATGTAGTGTTTCTGGAGTGTGTCAGGTCTCACTGGTCATGACCAAGCGGCCTGACCTTTGTGGGTAGACTGCATTCTCTGCATCCATTCATAAATCAATAGACGTTTGGATTATTCTCTTCTGGGGCATCGTGAATCACACTGCTGTTCTGGCACAAGTTTTCGTGTGAGCCTGTGTCCAGTTCTCTTGGGCACATACCAAAGGACAGGATTGCTGGATCATGGGGTGCCCTAGGCTAACTTTACTTCGTGTTTTGAGGAGTGTTTTCCAAGTCTCCGGAGATTTTTTAAGATGAAGCAAAATGAACTCAAATTCTGTTTTAACCTCACATGCCTGAGGACAGTATTTTCTTTTGAATCCAGATAGTTCTCCTTCTGCTGTCATGTTTTCCTAGTGCAGGGCGTAGCATGTCATCATTGAATGGTGCTGATTCCCTTAAATCCCATAGCTGAGATTATTACCAAGGAAACCTTGGGACATTGAGCAGGGCAAAGGCAGTGGTGACCAAGGACTTGTTCTCCGCACTTCTGTGCTGCATTTTAGAAGAGAACCCCTGATTAGACTATAGCCTATTATTAGGGAGTTTATTGTACTTATAAACCGCTCTTGGATTCCCTGTAATTTGTTATAATTAATGCAAGAGTTCAAGAGCAGAAAGCAAGCATCAGGTCGTGGCTTGTGTTCCCTCTTGCAACACCTTGCTATCCTTGGCCTTTTCTCACTAGTAGTTAAGGCCGGTGTGTGTTTGTGTGCATTTAAACAAACATTATCCTTTTTAGGAAAGAATTGCAATCCTTTGACTCACTGCTACTCCAGAACTCTCAGTAAGAACCTTAGGTGTCTCTGACAAAACAGGGTATTGATTGGTGAAGGAGAACTTCTGGCAGGGAACAGTTGCCAAACCCACCCCATGTGTGTGCGTGTGTGTGCCTTGTGTACATGTGCACAATCCTGTCTGTACATGTGTCTGTTTGATGCACGAGTGTGTGTTGACCTATGTGTGCATGTCTGCACTGGTGTGTATAGTGCACACAGGTGTTGGGTTGGGCATGTCTCTGTCCCGCATGTACATGTGTGTTGGCCCATGTGCGTACCCCCATCTCATGTGTGCAGGTATGCTGGCCAGTGCATGTTTCAAGCAAATATATTGGCCAGTGTGTACATGTCTGTACATGTGTCTCACATGCACACATGTATTAACCATACATGCATACCCATGTTCGCACCATATGTACATGTGTTTGTGCATGCATATCTCTTGAGCATATTTGTTAGCTAGTGTGTACATGTCTGCATGTTCCCATAATGCACACATGTTAACTGCTATGTCCACCCACGTTTTGTCATGTGTGCATGCACGTTGGCATGTATCTGTGCGTATGCCTCACATTGCACACATGCATTGAGCTGTGTGCACATATCTGTGTCTCATGTGTATATTGTCCTATACATGAAGAAGGCTGGAATTAGAACCTTCCCTTTTAAGGTTGTCTCTGTTGAGCTAGAGTCTTAGTTTTTCTGCCTGTCTTTCTTTTTTTTTTAACCTGTTGGGTCATTTTAAGTCTATACAGTTGCAGAAGTATTTTTTTGTAGCCTAAGTAAGGATACTGTTCCTGTGAATATTCATTGGATAGAAAACTGGGGTCATGTTGGGGTTGGGTGTCACACTGGATAGAAAACTAGGGTCATGCTGCTGTGATCATGGGCATGGACTTCCTAGGGGTGAGGTAAGGGGCAAAGGTGGGTATCCAGGTCTGTAGCGTGTTGACTGCTGCTGCCTGCACCCTGTTTATCCAGTCCTGGCCTGCAGGGAATGGGCGGATCACATCCCTTATCTAAGTTTGCAGCTGTGAGCATCTTTGGAAACAGATGGGATGCACCGTTTGTCTCCATTCGCTCTCCCTGCCCTTCTGAAAATAAAACAGTGGCCTTTGCAGTCCTGACCCCCAGAGTTCCAGGACAGCATGTCCCTGATCCCCACTTTTTTGCCTTTTACAGCAGAGAAACTTGTTCCCTGACCAGCTTTTAACTCCGCAAAGCCTTTTCCTCCTGTCTCAGGTCTCCCTTGGCCATGGCGGTGAGCGAGTGGTGCGTGGTGATGTGTGGTGCACCACCGTGGGGGTGTCAAGGGAGCTGGGGTTCTATGTGGAGAAGGATCCTGACACTACAGCCTGTGACCAAAGACTCATACCCCGGACCTGCTGTGGCTTTTTAAAAAAGGTCGCTTACTTTTCCAAATCTCAGTGGGCGGAGGAAACATGGAAAAAGTCACTCTTTTTTTGAGCTGGCATGGAAATATTCCAAATAGATGAGGCCTGGAGACCAGGTGCTCGGGTGCTCACAGTCAGCTTCCTTGGGATGTCATTGTTACTAAATGAAACACTTAAGAGCACCTATTACCAGGAAGTCTTTTCTGTTTCACCCAGAGAAACCTGCATTTAAGCAGCACATTAATCATCTCAGTAGATGAAAAAGAAAACAAAACAAATTCAAAAACAGACATTTTACTTTTAGTCCACAGATGCCTAATTGTGCTTCTAGAGACTTTGGGGGAGCAGAATTCTCTGCTTTCACCTAAAACTACCATTGCAATGCAGCTGTGGGGAGCACTATTTCTGGGTCTATGAAGATAGACTATTAAACGTTTTCCTTGTGAGCTTGGCTTTCCAAGAGGAGCCCTTTGGAAAGTTGGCAAATGCTTACTTTCCTGGCACAAGAATCGGTTTTTCTTTTCCCCTCCACCCAAAGCTACGAGAGGGTGGAGTCTACTTCCATGAAATTGCATGTTTCCAAAATAGGATTCACTGTGAATCTTCACTGTTAGAATTGAATTCTCTAATCAGAAATAAACAGAGCCCAAACATTCTAAAAATAGTAACTCAGCTTCTCTTTTCTAATTTAGTTTTCTGATCAGATAGAATTATTTTATAAAAGTGCCTTGGGAGCAAAAAATGTAGCAAATGAGTCCCAGAGTGGTCATAATTGCACTGGATTATCACCCAGCGTCACATGGTAAGGGCACCACAGCAGAGGCTCCCATGGCCAGTCATTGTGGGAGCCCGGTCCTCCTACTTCAGTCTCCAAGGAAAATCCTCGTCCAGCCACAGGGCCTGGTGCCACCATGGACCTGTGCTTGTGGGTAACGTGTCGCTGCACCCAAGATGGACGGGTCTGCATTAGGATTGCTCCCAGGTGCCTGAACAGCAAGCTCCTGGGAAAGGTGGGGACAGAAGGAAAGGCAGGTAGAGCTGTGGCTCTGCTGAACCCTATGGGCTCATTACTTACCTATCCACAGAGGTAACAACTGATTATTTCATCTCCAAAGTGACAGGTAAAGATGCAAGCTACAGCTAGTCAGCACATAACTCCTGGGCTCCCAAACACTGTCTTTAGCAGCCTCAGGCAGAGCGCAAGGACCATAACCACTGAGGGCAGAGGTGCTGACCACCCCCCCCCCCAAAGGCAGGCCACGTCCTACGCTCCAGGATGTCCCCATGCTCCAGCTCACACTGCAAGTAATTCCTCTCTATGCTCACACCCACGTCTCAGAGTGGGTGGCCACCTCTTGGCCATGGAGGGGTGGTTTGTGACTTGTCATCAGCAGGAGGGGCACTAGGACTGGCCTTTCCTGCCTTGGGATTGTGTGGGTGATCGGTTGTGTTTATGAGAACCGCACTATTCCAGTCTTCAATAAGTATGGGTTCTGTGCCATCCTGTCATTCTGTTTGGAATTCTTCGGTTTTTTTTGAAGTGCATTGGCCCACCCCCCCAGCCACCAGTGATGGGTGCTCAGCCTCACTGCCCCTCACCCCATCATCCTAAAGTCTGGCCTTTGGGTTCTGTGAGGCTCCTCTTGGGAGACCTGTCAGCCTCCCAGTGAAACATTGACCTTCCAGACTGAACTGTGCTTCTGGGGTCCTGCAGAAAGTGTTTCTGCTCCCCCAGAGCCTGCAGGGTTGCCGCTGGGAAGAGCCCAGAGGCTGGTGGGCAGTTCTCTCTGGGGATGCTCCCTCACACCAGTGTGGTGAGCAGCCTGGACATAGGGGGCAGCAGAGGAGACCAGGCTGTGGGCGGGGCAACTGAGGGAGATCCTTGGGAGCGGCAGGACACAGCCAGGAACCTGAGAAGGCAGCTCTGGTACATGAGTGCCCCAACCCAGCTGAAGCCGAGCTTCCTCCCACTGGACCCACAGGACACATTCCCCACCCTGGACTGTCCTCAGGACTGCAAGGCCCAGGGCTTCAGATATACAGTCTTGAGACCCATGATGTGGCACCCTTCTGAAATGCTGATACTGCACCTGGGGACTGGGGGAAAGCTGCTGATGCTGCCTGCAGGCTGCGTTCCTTGGTCTTGGGGATTTTGATGTCTCTTGTGCTGTTCTTTTAGATTCATGTACAGTTATTGCCTCAAAGTTTTCATATACGTTGTTTCCCACAGAGAAGGAAGAGGCAGGTCAGGACTTAACTTTTCCCTTCCATATTATTGCCAGAAACTCCCTCAAAAAACAATGAGCCCCCCTTC